>MKEJ01059472.1:0-16529 GCA_001753735.1 Embelia ribes
AAGAAAAGAAAAGAAAAAAAGAACCGGTTTGACCGGTTTTTGACTGGTTCACCGGTTTTTGGACCGGTTTCAAAGCATGCCCGGTTTTTAGGGTCACCTGAACCGGCTTAGGCACCGGTTCTCGGTTAAACCGGCTGGTCCGGTCCGGTTTTTAATTCATTGGTGAACATTGTTTGATGTGCATCACTTTTAAAAAAAATACTTGCTTTCAGTTAGGTGCTTTGCCTTGATCTGAATGCTTCAAGGTAGGCATTTAAACATAAATAAAAGTTGTATGCAAAGAACTTGCACGAGAGAAAGTCGAATTTATCATCTGATGTGAAATGCTTTTGTTTATAGTGATTACATTACAGTTTTTTGATACCAAGTCTCTTTCTGTTTCAGCACCACTATCAGAGATTGAGACTGCCTTGATTGAGCACTAACTTCTAGCCGGATAGCTTCGTAACTGTATTTCACTGAAGGCAAATAGCTGTAACTTATGTTTTGTCAGTTGAATTGGAACTTTTAAATTGGCGCTTTCTATCATCCTGCCCTTGGCCTTATTTTATTTCCTAGAAGCTGTGCCCTACAAACATGATTGGTGGGAACCGAGGCTTGTATATAATCAAGATCCTCAGAGATGAATTTGTGCAAAATTCTTCTAGAATTAGAGGCTTGAATTACTGCTCAATTGAAATGATTGAGATGGTAAAAAGTTTTTGATTGGGATTTATGATGGTCAACAATTGATAATTTTCTGGGTAGGAAAAATGTGAATGTTGTTGGTCGTGGTTTAAGATGCAGCAGAACCTGCACATGGAATGGGTCGGGCTTGTGCCCCTATTTGCTAAACGGTGTAAGTTTTTCCTTTCTAACCACGACTTGACAGCTGAGGTTAATTGTTGATAATCTTCGTCGTGCGAATCTTTTGATGTATTTTATGGTGGGTACAGTGGTGTCGGGTGCAATATGTTTACTCGGGTTTTTTGAGCCGTGGATGTTATTGTGGTGGGGGGAATGATTCCCGTCGGTGCTGGTTTTGAATCTGTAATTTCAAACAATTGTTTGTTTATTTCTTCTGATATTTAAAGTTGTTTTTGTAATGAGTTTATATGTATATCACGCTTACACTATGTTCTATGAGATGCTTACGACGATGATGATCCTGTCTGGTATGGAGTAGCGTGGATTGTATGATGTTTTCAAATTGTCCATTTCACAGACCCCACTATTGAAATAGGCAAATTATATTATATCTATTTCTTTTGTAAAAGACGCACATTAAAATAATTTGAATCCAATCAATTACATAAAGCCACAACATTTACTCCACCGACTCCTATATTACCGGAAAAATGGTATCCAAAATATTAGTCGTTGATGGAAAATTTGCTACTTGAAATTATATAATATTTAATATATTGGAAAAAATTTTAAATTTGATAGGGTGATGAATTTTTTGCTAAGAATTTTTGGATTGCTCTAAAATCATTTTTATTACCCATATACAGACCCCACAAATCTCATGTACGGATTTAACTAGAAAACTTAAGGTACATATTTTCATGCTCCTATATCTAAATCTTGCAGTTTAAGCAAAAGCCTTTTCCTACCTCTAAAAGTAGTACATATTGTCCATAGCTTAAAACCCAAGCATATCAACTTATTCGTCTCAGAAATAATAAGACTAGTTTGGCTTAGGTAAAATTACTTTCAAAATTTGGATGAGATTTAGGTATCAAACAAATATTTCTATCAACCTTTTACTTATTCTGGTTCCTAGAAATTAAAAGAAACAAAATTAGCAACTTACTTAATATCACACTAACAAAATATACAAACACAGAAAATGTGCAATAATAATTGCAAATGTTAACCCGTTATTTGTAGATGGAATAATATAAAAAACTCGTAAAACTGAGTGCACTAGTCCAATGTGTAGCGGAATATAACCCCCCCTACATGAGCTCTGACGGACCCGCAAAGCGAAAAACAACAGAGATGAGTTGGTTTTATTTTTATTTGGGCTATTTATAGATATGGTCCCCGAAGTTCTATTTAGCCTTCACAGTTTCAACTAAAAATTAATAACCCCTATGATTTCTATATAAAACACAACAGGTCACTCACTCTAAAGGGGGGCAATCATTCTAATCTTTCTATTTCAAAATAAGTATTTCATATAATTTTCTTGTTTCTTTTTAATTGCCATTTTAAAAAAAAAAAATAAAGAATGTATTTATTTGCATTTTTATAATTTTATCCGTGTCATCTTCAATTAAATTTCAAACTACTCCTCATAACTCAAAGCCTTAATGAAGGATAATTAATTAAGAATTGAGATTTTATACATAAAAATAATGTAGAATTTTCTTACATATTGTCATTAGAATGCGACACATATAGTTTTTATAGATCCATGCTATTTAAAATATTGTATTGACACTCATATAAATCCAATACAAGATATTTTGATAGGTAAAATGTAGAAAATTTTACATACTTATGTGCATAAAATCCTCATCCATTGGATGGATAAAGAGTAAAAATAGTAAAAAGGGCAAATTATGTCAGCTTTTTAGAAAGCTGGAGTACCAAACCGTCATGTTTATAAAGTGTGGGCAAATAGTGTATCAACTGAAGCTATGGTGACCATTGTTGTAATTCACCACTTATTATTGATGTTTGAGCGCATGGTACACCTCAGCAGAAATTAGCCTCCCTCTCTCTCTCTCTCGAGAGATTTCTCTCTCTCTCCACCAGCCTTTGATACCTACGTACATATACTACTGAACTGAAAATCCCTAATTCGAGAACTTGCGAATTGGAGTGATAGATAGATCTCCAAATCAATGAACTTATAGATATAGAGATCTGTATCTATAAATAGAGATTTGTATCTGTCGAAATGCCTAGTGTTGCTGTAAAGCTATACAGCGTCTTCTTCAAGTTCCTCCTCAAGCATCGGTTGCAGAGCCGAATCCAGAGAGATGAGGGAGAGAGAGAGAAAGAGGGAGATCCCTTTGGCGTAACGTCCCGGCCGGAGGAGTCAATCGCCGCCGCCAACCCCTCCTTCTCAGGCGACGGCGTCGCCACCAAGGACATCCACATCGACCCCCTCACATCCCTCTCCGTCCGCATATTCCTCCCCGACACGTGTCTCAATACGCACACCTCCCATCCGCAATCTCGCCCTAGGGTTAGATTATCCGATCCCTCCGAATTCGGATCCCCCCAACCCGACCCTTCTCGAAGGAACAGCTATGCAGCGGACGAGATGAATGGCGGGTATAAAGGGTATTCCCCATCCGGTGGCCCAACGAGGAAGCTGCCGGTGATGATCCAGTTCCACGGGGGCGGGTTTGTGAGCGGGAGCAACGACTCGGTTGCGAATGATTTGTTTTGCAAGCGGATTGCGAAGCTGTGCGACGTGATAGTGCTGGGTGTCGGGTACAGGCTGGCCCCGGAGAATCGGTACCCTTCTGCGTTTGAGGACGGGCTGAAGGTCCTGCATTGGTTGGGGAAGCAGGCAAATCTGGCGGAGTGCGGGAAGTCATTGGTGGGGAAAAAGCCGGATGTGAATCGACATGTTGTGGATGCGTTCGGGGCGTCCATGGTTGAGCCTTGGCTTGCGGCTCATGGAGATCCATCAAGGTTGATCTCTTGAACCCTTTCATTCTATTGAGTGGATTTGTAAGAAGCATGAATTTTGTGTTTGTGATTGATAGGTAATGGATATTGGTGAAACTGCACAATTTTATGGAATTAGATGCTATATTGTTCACTAATTATGATCTTTATAGACTTCCCTGGTGTCACGCTAGTTTAGAGGAAGAGGATATATATGGACGACCTTGCACATAAAGCTTCCGTATTGCGGGGTCTGGGAGGATCTGATGTATGCAACATTACCCCTGTGTCCAGAGAGGCTGTTTCCAACGGGATAAACTCACGACCCATAAGTCGCAATGGAGGAGTGCATAACCCTAATCCATATAAATTCAAGTTGCGACTTTAAACACCACCAATATCAATTTTCGGAGAGACTCAACATGAATCCATTATAACAATCAAATGCCATATAAACAACAAGTCATCCCCATAAGTGGATTATTTACAAAATATATAGTGTTCAATTCCAATAGACAAAGTGCGAGATAAATTTGCACAATGTTAGCAGAGTGATTTCAATTGAAGATAAGAGAGAGGTGTGTGTAAGGTGGTTTGGACATGTAATACAGAGAGTTGTGAGTGTGTCGGTTAGAAAGAGTGAGAATATTAAGTGTTAAATAATATAGGATTAGATCTCTAAAAACGTGAATGTTAGTGGATGCGTGTTCAAGAAATAGATGAGCAAGTTGTATCAGGTATGAACAAGTGGCGTGCAAAATTAACGTCAATGATTCGACATGATATTTTATTTCAGTTCCATTTTGTAGATTCCAAATTTTTGGGATTAAGGTTTTGTTTGTTTTTGTTGTTGTTGATAGATAGGTAATGAATAGCGTGGGAAGCAAATTGGTGGAACTGCAGAACTGATGCCATTTGGATGCTGTTTTGTATACTGATTATATTTTTTGTATTTATGTCTACTTGAAGCTTCCAGAGTTGATAGGCGGAAATGATTTTTTGTGCTATTGAATAGGGGGGAGTGGAGAGTTAATTGTGGAAGGGTTTAGTCAACATTTGATTTCTTTACTTTGTTTTCTCATACGAATTATTGGAGTCATATAGAATTCTGCTTTTTCATACATTGTACATTCCATGTGATTCACATTAATGTTAGTTAAATTATGTCCAATCCTCTGGGTGTGAGTTTAGAATTGCATATTGCAATGTTACTCTACTTCGTCATAGCCAATATTCACCTCAAAGTTTTAAAGTTGCTCTACTTCATTGTTGTCAATATTCACCTGAAAGTTCTTGTGAGTGCTTATCTTGCAAAAGATGTTAGTCTGCTAGCTTTTGTACACTTGTGTGTCTCTTGTTGTCTTTTCATGAGATGCTTTTGGAAACCAAAGTAGATGTTGGTCAAAACGAAAATCACCTGTTAGGTGGGTTTTGGAGTTTTCATTAATTGGCAGTCGGTTTTAAGTTTTTTGGATGTGATCAATCTGGATTATACCCTAGCTGTACCCAGAAATTGAGTAAATTTACCGAGGATATTCTGTTTACCATTTTATATAAGAGTGTGTTTGTGCCTTTGTGGCATCCTGCCGATGTTTAATTTGATTTTTTATTGGGGTGTGCTGAAACAAGAAAAAGTTGTACCTCTCTCATTTTTTGCGATTTGAGTATGCTATCTCTTGTTAACACGATTCTTGTAAAAAATGGTGTCGATCATGGATCTTTCCTTTAGGATTCTTAATATTTTCGTTTTAGGGGAAGACAAGGTTTCTAGTAATGCTTAAAATGTAGAAGGATCATTCTGGACGGATGCTCCAATAAACAGGTGAGAAAGTTGTAAACATCATAAAAGAGTATCCAACTCCCTAATAGTTTGCTCATCAACAGAGTTAGTCGGACTTGATATTATTGTTTGACTTTCTTCCTCAAACTTCTAGAACAGGTTCACCATGACATTTGGAGTTTTGTGAATATTATTGCTCTAAGGTCAGGACTATACCGTCTGCATTTTGACCAAGTTCCGTTGGTTACTCAGTCTAATTTGTTGAGTGTTGATATTGTTGTTTCAAGTGTTTCCATGTTAATTGCCTGCGATCTCTTCTTACGTGATGTTCTGTTATAAAACCTCCATTGTGTCTGTTAGTACTGAAATTTACCTTGAAAATATGTTGGTACAGATGCGTTCTTCTAGGAGTGAGCTGTGGTGCAAACATTGCGGACTATGTCGCTCGAAAAGCTGTTGAAGCGGGCAAGCTCCTGGACCCAGTGAAGGTGGTGGCACAGGTGTTAATGTACCCATTCTTCATAGGAAGCGTGCCCACGCATTCCGAGATAAAGCTGGCGAATTCTTACTTTTACGACAAGGCAATGTGTGTATTAGCATGGAAACTATTTTTACCCGAGGGAGAGTTTAGCCTGGACCACCCTGCAGCCAATCCTCTTATACCGGGCAGGGGCCCACCTCTAAAGCTCATGCCACCGACATTAACTGTTGTGGCGGAACATGACTGGATGAGGGATAGAGCCATTGCTTACTCTGAAGAGCTCCGCAAGGTTAACGTTGATGCCCCCGTTCTAGAATACAAAGATGCGGTGCACGAGTTTGCAACACTTGATATGCTTCTTAAGACACCTCAGGCTCAGGCCTGTGCCGAGGATATCGCTATTTGGGTAAAGAAGTATATCTCACTTCGAGGTCATGAGTTCTCATATTGAGCATTGTATGGTGTAATTTATTACATGATGAAAAAGGAATGACGATGCTCGGGAAGTTGTATGTAATTGCCGTGTTCGAGTTGTGGTTTCTTTGATTACAAAAATCTTCATTTCTTCTTGTAACAGAGTACTAGTCCAGATTAGGATTAGTTGAGTTGTGAGATGAATTTTTACATCTGTTTCAGTAATTGCAGGCCATGTTTGGATGGACTTGTTATGATTTTCTCATCCTGTGTATTAAGATGTACTGTTTTGCACTTTCATTTTTAATGTTTAGTTGGACTAGATGCAATCTTATTGAAATCCTATTAAGGGTTATTCAAAATATTTGGTATAGAGCAATTTTAAGCATAGTTCTGGCGAATTGATACATTTGTTGCCGTGACAGACTATGGTTGCGTACAATTTATTATAGCAACCATGGCCATTGCAACTTAACTTAACCCAATATAGTTATTTATTTATTGTAAAAGAAATAGATAGTATCTAATTTTTAACGTTTATTTTTTCAACTTACAAGTAAAAAAATTGAGTACCAAAGTGCTCGTAAGTTTTGAAGTTAAAAAAACAAATACAAAAAGAGACTTAAGATTAATATCTCTAGCTATACTTGTATCCTCTTTGGGATAATTTCTTTGCCGGCATTAAAATTACCCTCCATTTCATTTTAATTATCGGGCTAAGGTCAATGCAACAGAATGATGAAAACAATTACATCACTTGGATTGTAGTACAAGCAAGTGTATGTATATATATATATATATTGATAATCACGCGCAAGTATATTTTACTTACTACTCTTTGTTAAATATTTTAAAACGACAAAAGTGATTGAATATTTAGTGCAACTAAATTGAAAAAAACTAATAATGATTAATAGTTTCTAGATTTCTAAAATGTTAAATAAGAAAGAACAAAAGAAATTCTACAATTAAATAAAAACGATGGGAATATTTCACATAAATTACAAAAAATAATTTTTTCCTGGTTTCAATGCAAATGTTTTTAGTTACTGTACCACCTTCTTGCCCTTTCCCAAAAAGAGGAATATTTTTACTCAATTATTTTATTTTGAGGATTATATAACAATAATAATTACCCAAAAATTGGTTTACCTCCTTTAAGGCGCAATTACCTTTCTCATCTCATTAAACTGATCTCTCTCTCTCTCTCTAAACATATATATACGTGTATATATAGCTGTACAGTCACTGTGCTACTCTTCTTCTCCGGCAGATCTCTAAGGAGGTACCTCGCCTATTCGCTCCCTCTAATGCCTCTGACCAGATCTCTTTAATCAAGCTCTTTTTATCATTTTTTATTTCTTTTTCTTTTTCTTTTTTTTTAAAAAATTTTTGCTTTCAGTTTGAGATTCAATCTAGCTCTGAATTGCTGATATTATGTTACAACTGCAGTTATATCATTTAGTATAGCTGTGGCTCAATTTTGTAGATGAACAATTGATAATTTGTTCAAGCTAATAAACTCTATTTTTAGCTTTATTTGCTTAGAACATTCCCACCAGTTCTCTAAATGAGAGATTTCTCATATCATGCCCCGGAATTTCACAACATATCCGGAAAACAACTTACAAAATATCGCATTTAATGGATGATAAAACTTCTCAAATAAACATTATTTTCTCAACGTCTCATAACACATCAATTTGGGCTTAAAACAGCTCCAACCGTGCCAAATTGGGTACGACGGGCGGAACTATACCTTGGACACCAACAGACGCTACCTCTTCCTCCTCTTTCTCTCCCGGCTCACTTTCCGTAAGGAAGCTGCTACTTCCGATGATGCCTCTGGCTCTATCGGGGGTGGATAAGGAATTGTGCCGCTCTCATGGCCCGAATCTGGGCTCGTGTGCCATGAACCCTCCTCTTAGCCAGTGGTGCGGGATTGACACCCCTACACCCATCTCTCCCTCCACGGCTGCCGCTAGCACCACGGCTCTTTCTTCCTCTACTTTTTCTCATGTCTATAATAGACAACAACTTAAGCCAATCACATGCTCGCATTAAGTTATGTAGGGAAAATGCAAGGTAAGCAAAACACATTGTAATTAGTTAGGTAAATTTGTCCAAATGCGAAGCTCCATGTTGGGCGGACAAGGCATCCCTGCCCAACCAACACGGACCTACAACGTCGACATCTGCCTCTAACCCACAACCGGTTTTTCCATATAAAAAAATAAATTTTTTGAAAAATATGCGATTCATGGATTGAAGCACCCAAAACACACAAGCAGACAAGGCACAACAAAACATGCAAGACATCCATATTCCTAGAAGCCTACCCAACTTCTAGACGTAGCTTACTCGATACCTAACCCGATACCCACCAGTTCCCAAGATAGTTCGTAAATCTTAAGCTCTCATACTAAACTATCACGCATTGGAATTTCGCAACACATTCCGAGTACATGACTTACACAACGTCGCATATAATGAAAGATGAAACTTTTTAAATAAACATCGTTTTCTCAAAATCTCATGAAATATCAACTCGGGCATTTATTTGAAAACCCAAAATCTCAAAATATCATCTTGATTCGACGGCCTATAGTTTTTAAAATTAACTAAACATTATTCTTGAAATATTAAAACAAAATGAAACTACTACCCATATATTCAAGTGAGCTCTACCAACTCTAATCCTGGATATGCACTCCACCTGTTCCTGTCCCTGTTTGGGTAACAAAATAAATCCAAACAGGTGGTTAGTTTTACTATGTTTGTGAGTAGAACAACCATAAATTATGTTTGTGAAAATGAACAACCAAAGCACAAAAATAAAATTATCACAATACAACTTCTCAAGAAAGAAACAAAGAATATGTGCACTCATTTAGTTATACCACAATTTACGATACACAATTATTAAGTTTTCACAGTTTAACACCACCTTGTAACACATACATTCCATGGATTGTGACTTTCCTGTGACTTTACGCATAAAGGTTTAGAGGGTCAGTCCTCACACCCTTTCTTGTACTCACATTTTAGGGCCAATCCTCGCACCCTATATAAGCACATTCTCCGTTTAGAGGACCAGTCCTCACACCCTCTAAACGTAGAATTCAATTTATTTGCTCAATTCAAATTTTCTCGTTATGTTATCAAAATTCTCAATTTACACTACTTATAATAGTACACGATTATCTACCACGCATTAAGGCACAAAAGCAAATAACAACAACTCATGAACACAATCACACAAAGACTTGTGGTTCTAATCACAAATACAATAAATTCTAACTGCACTTGAAGTTTGGTGCGCAACTCCTCGGAAAGCTTGATGAGAAACCCTAACTTCCGCTTCTACCAGGCTTACTACCAAATTCACGATCACCTACGTATAATAAACAAGAATTCAATTACTATTTGCATAACTATTTATCAATTAATCATTTACTTGTTAAATGGTGCATTAGTGTTCCATTGACTAGGTATAAACTTAATGAACCACTTACCTCATGCCATAGAGGACAAAGAGATGATCTAAAATCAACTCTTAGATCACTAATTGAAACGTTTTACCACCTAGAATTTGATATTTAAGACTCTAGGAAATCACTATCCCTCTATCTATATATGTGTTTGGCGCGACCAAAAAATATTTTCAGAAGATAGGATTATTTACAAAACTTTCCCATTAAAATCTCATCCGGATGAACTGGATTTTGTTCGGACCAAAGTACATCTTGTTCAGACGAACTTACTCTCGTTTGGACCAACTTTGGTACTGCATCTCATCCAGATGAACTCTATCTCAGGCGGACCAACTTGGGTCCCCAACCTCAAATTTTTATTATAAAAATTAAATAAATTTATGGGGCCTTACAATTCTTCCTCCGAAAAAATAAACTTCATCCGCGAAGTTTAAAACATACTTGTGAATAATTTTCGGTATTTGCTTTGTATCTCTTACTCACGTTCCCATATTTGCTTTTCAACTCCTTGATGTTTCCACAGTATCCGAACAAGATGTATTACCTTTTCTTGCAAAACTTTATTACTGCAATCCACCATCCTTAATAGCTATACTTTATAAGTCACGTCTTCTTCTACCACCAAATAGGAATGATCTATAACATGCAATGGATCCAATTCGTACTTCCTCAATATAGAAATGTGCAATACATAGTATATATTCTCCAAATGAGGCGGTAGTGCCAACCGGTTTGCCAAGTTTTCCCACCTTCTCAATAATCTAAAATGGTCCAATAAATCTCGGTGCCAACTTTCCCTTTTTACCGAACCGCATTACCCCTTTCCAAGGTAAGATCTTTAGAAATATATGGCCCCTTCATTGAAAGATGATTGGCATATTCTCTTACCTACATAACGTTATTGATGACTTTTTACCATCTTTAACATCTGCTTAATCACGTTAACCACCTCCGAAGTTTGTTGCACTATATCAGGTCCTAACAATAGGGACTGCCCAAACTCCATCCAATAGATTGGCAACCTACACGATCACCTATGCAGGGCCTCAAAAGACACCATTCTAATACTCGAGTGGTTACTATTGTTGTAAGAAAATTCAGCCAAGTGTAGATGGTCCGTCCAACTATAACCAAAATTAAGTACATACATGTGTAATATGTCCTCCAAAGTTTGTATTGTTCTCTCTGTCTGTCCATCTATTTGAGGATGATATATGGTACTCTTCATCAATTTTGCACCCATAGAATGTTGCATCCCTTCCCAAAATTGCAACATAAATTTAGGATCTTGATCAGATACGATGGTATAAGAAGCACCATATAATCGAAGAATTTCCTTTATATATAACCATGATAATGCTTCCATATCATCATCCTTCTTAACTGCCAAGAAATGCACTGACTTTGTATGTCTATCAATGATGACTCAAATAGTATCTTCCTTCCTCCTCTTGACCTCGATAATCCATTAACAAAGTCTATTGTAATATACTTCCACTTCCATTGCGGCATCTCAAGCGATTGCATTTCACCTACCATTTTCTTCCTATCACTCTTCACCTATTGGCATATTAGGTATCGTGCCACAAATAGCGCTATGTCCCTCTTCAAACTCGGCCACCGATAGGTTCGACTCAATCATGGTATATCTTATTACCCCCGGGATGTACAACTAAACGCGACTAATAAAACTCTCACGACACTTCTTCTCTCATATTTTGGTACATAAAAATGACCTCGATATCTCAACTCTTTACTTCCCCTAATGGACCAAACATGCAACTCATCACTTTGAGCTCTAGCCATGAACTTCTGGAACCTCGTATTGCCCCGCTACTACTGAATTACTCTTTCTATCAACTTAGGTTATGCAACCATTGCATACAAGGGAATGTAATCTTTCCCTTCTACGTAACTCAAAATAAACTCACTCAACGTCTTTAGCGTATTCCAATCATCATAGAAAAGACACACTAAGGTACATTGAGCCTTGCAACTCAACATATCCGCCAATATATTAGCCTTGCTTGGGTGATACTATAAATCAAAATCGTACTGCTCAAGATACTCCATCCATAGCCTTTGCCTCATATTCAAGTTACATTGTGTAAATATATACTTGACTAATGTTCTTCTTCCAAAAATATTTCGACCTCATACAAATAATGTCTCTAAATCTTCAAGACAAAGACCACATCTCCCAACTCCAAATTTTGTATAGGGTAGTTCTGCTCATGAATTTTTAGTTGATGAGATGCATATGTGACTATCTTCTCGGTTTGCATCAAAATGCAACCCATACATTCCTTTGATACATCACAATATACTGTATACCCTTTTCCTCTTTTCAGAACAATCAACACAGGCGCCATCATTAAAAACTCCTCAATTTTGCGAAGGATTCATTGCACCTGACATCCCACTCAAATTTGACCCATTTGTGAGTGAGGCGGGTTATTGGAGATGCTATAGTTGAGAAAATTTTCACGAACTACCGATAATAACCTACTAATCTCAGGAAATTCTGAATCTTAAATACATTCTTCGACCGTTCCCACTTTGATACCTCTTCAACTTTCATTGGATCCACTGCCACTATCACCACATGCCTCATAAATCTCACTTCCTAAAGTCAAAACTCACACATCAAAAACTTTACAACTAGTGGCTTCGTAAAGTCAATAACACTGTACACAGATGCTCCTAATACTCTTCTTTCGTCTTCGAGTAAACAAGAATGTCGTCTATAAAAATGCACAAAACTATCCAAATATTCACAAAATACTTGATTTATCAGATCCATGAATACTGCTAGCGCATTTGTCAACCCAAATAACATGTTGGGAACTCATAGTGCCCATATTGTGTATCGAAAGAAGTTTTTAGTATATCCTCTTCTCGAACTTGCAACCGATGGTATCCCAAACTAAGATAAAAAATTGAGAAATACCTCGACCTTTTTAGATAATCGAATAAGTCATCTATCATTGGCAACGTATACTTGTTCTTTATTGTCACTTGGTTTAACTTCCTGTAATCGATACTCATTCTCATTGATCCATCTTTCTTTTGTACAAATAGGACTGGTGCACTCTAGAACCACACACTTGCCTTGATAAATTCCTTACTCCTTAAATCATCGATCTGAATACTTAGCTCTGTCAACTCAACAGGTGTCAAATGGTATGGGGTTACATATATAGGTACATAAGCCATTCATATTTCTACGATCCCCATATACAACTAAGTCTGATATATGTATAACCTCCAAAATAATAACAGTGTTATAGTTACTATTTTGGAGGTTGTACATATATCGAACTTTGTTGTATATGGGGATCGTGAGAATATGAATGACTTATGTACCTATTTTCATATTCATTATTGTTGTTTATTGCTTTCGAGTTTATTTATATTCTTTTGTTACAATCTCACGATACTGGGTTTTTATGGGAAAATTCGGGGCATGACAGGTTGGTATTGGAGCTACCCAGGTTCAATAAATTTTGGTGGCTTATAGGTAGGGTTTAGAGTTGGATCGTGAACGAGTAAGAAAATTGTAGTATTTCATAGCATTTACTAGTTGCATGCTTTATGCATATTAAGTTGTAAGCTAAATACATTGCATTCTTCTATTCTTTCCATATACAAATGTGCCTTACTTCTTTTGTGGTTTTTTCTTTGTCATATGAAGATGATGGCTCGAGGATGAGGCCGTGTAAGAGGTCGAGGAAATTGTGAAGGAGTTAGGGGTCATGAAGAAAGGAACAATGCTCATAATGAGGACAAGACGCATCCTATGCATACTCCTACTCACACTATAGTGGAGGTCAGGGAAGAAGAGAATATTCCAAGTCTAGAAAAAACTTTGGATGAGGCGAGTATGTAGGTACCGGGGAGAGAGGCTTTCGGACCTCAAACCTAAATTCTACCTCTTACTCGCCCTCAATCGAAAGTGGGCAAAAATGCTCAAGTTAATTCCGCATCACCATTGGGGTATGGAAATGTGGGAGGCTTCTAATCTCCAGAATCTTCCAACTTGATTCGGGCATTGGAGGAAGTCTTTATGAGGATGGCAAGGAACCCTAAGGAGAGCGGAGAGACTCGTACTTCATCGGCACAAAGGTAGTTTCGCATGATGGATCCGCCTATCTATCGGGGTGAAGGTAAATTGATATTAGTGGAGGAGTGGATCACCGACGTTGAGAGAATCTTCAAGTCTCTTCAAATGGTTGATGATGATCTAAGGATGGCGACTACACCATTCTCTTCAAATGGTTGATGATGATCTAAGGATGGCGACTTCTATCTTTGGGGGAAAGCGGCTCGTTGGTGGACGAGCCAAGAGGATGTCAGGGGATTCGAGGGTAATACTTGGGTGGCATTTTGCTAACTATTCCTCTAGGAGTTGGTTCCTGATATTTTGTGGGAATGGAAGAGGGAATAGTTCAAGAAGTTGGTGAAAGGAAATTCTATTCAAGATTACCAAATTCTTTTCACTGAGCTTTTTAGATATACACTGGAGTTAGTGGCGACGGAGAAGTCGAAGTGCTGCCAATTCAAGAATGGGTTGTGACCCTCTATCCAAACTCACATTATGGCAGGCTCACATGGGACCTATAAGCGTTGTGTGGACGCGATAATAGAGGTCGAGTATAGCCTCATCAACAAACAACAATGCAAGGATATTTCCCATCCTATTCAAGGTTTGGGGAATCCTATCGGGGAAAGTTCGAGCAGAAGTGTCGGGAGGAATAATGATAGTGGTAAAAGGAAGAGGAATTGAGAGGCCTTTTCTTCCTCATCTTTTCGGGGGAGACCTTAACCGGGTCATACTTCGACTTTAGGGTCTACTGTTCGGGGTAGCGGGTACTACAATTGCGGCCATTAAGACCATCTTGCTCTTGATTGCACCCATTTCCCTACATGTCTCTTTTGTGGCATTGAGGGACATGTTCAGACGTTATTACCATAGGCCTTTTGTCATGGATGCGACAATAAGGGCTATATATAGATGAGATGTCCAGAAAGTTTTTCTGCTCCAATTGGCACTCATGACCAGCAATAATATTCATCTTCGGGGGTAGCTCCGTGGCTATCTCATATTGCTCCTTCATCATCTGCTCGTCAGGGCATCAGTGCATTTCATGGAGGTTATTAGGGAAGTACTACTCATAGGGGATTCTAGCAAGGCCAGTCTTCCCAGACTCATGCTTATGCTATGCCTCAAGTACCAAGGGTAGTTGAGTCTTCAGTTGTTTGAGGTATTTTAATATTTCTCTCTACTTGGGCTCATGCATTATTTGGCATAGGTACATCTCGTTCTTTTATTGTATCTAGATTTGTTAACTTACTAGATTTGCCTATTATTGGTTTGGGGGAGCCCATTTTCGTTGATACTCCGAGGGGAGATATTATTTATATGGATAGTATCTATCGGGGATGGGGGATTTCTATCGCAGATCATATTTTCGAATATAACTTCGTTATTTTTGATAGGTCGAGGTTTGATATTATAATCGGTATAGACATATTATCATACTGTCATGCTATATTTGATTGCGAGTGTAGGCTTATCACTATGTGAACTTTGGAGGGTGTTTTGGTGGTATATAAAGGGCCAAATTCTATCAAATTTCCCTATACTCGTCGTACTCGAACTCGTCTATCTTTTATGTTGGTTAGTCTTTCTTTTTCAGAGGAATTACATTCGGAGGTAGAGTACCCGCTTATCGTTTGCAATTTTCTCGATGTGTTTTCAGATGATCTTAGTGGACTCCCTTCTTTGTAAGAGGTAGAGTTTAAGATTGATCTAATTTCCGGTACTAAGCCTATTTCAGTGGCACCGTATAGTTTGATGCTGAAAGAAATGGAGGAGTTGTGGATATAAATCAATGACATGAAGTCGAAGGGATTCATTAGGTTGAGTTCATTACCATGGGGAGCTCTGACATTATTTGTAACAAAGAAGGATGGATAAATGCGGATGTGCATTGATTACCGAAGGTTGAATTGGGAAACTATCAAGAACAAGTATTCGTTGCCTACGATTGATGACCTTTTCAATCAACTTTAGGGCTCGAGATTTTTCTCTAATTTCAATTTATGTTTTGGGTATCATCATCTCAGAGTTCAGGAGGCCGATATTGAGAAGATAGCTTTTCATACTTGTGATGGACACTTTGAGTTTCTTGTGATGCCCTTTAGTCTCACTAATGCCCCCGCGATATTTATAGACCTAATAAATCGTGTCTTCCATCAATATCTCAATCATTTTGTAGTGGTATTTATCGGTAACATACTTGTTTATTCGCAGTTGGAGGAAGCGCATCATAAACATCTTCATATTGTATTGTCGATGTTTTGAGAACATAGGCTTTATGCTATGTTTTCTAAGTGTGAATTCTGGCTGCAGAAAGTTTGTTTCCTTGGTTATGTTATATCGAAGGGTGGTATTTTGGTGGATCCTTCTAAGGTTGAGGCCATTTCCAATTGGGAAAGATTGAAATCTATTTTCGAGATTCAGAGCTTTTGAGGTCTTGCAGGAGATTATAATCGTTTCGTGCAAAATTTCTCTTGTTTAGCTGTTCTTTTGACAAAGCTCACTCAAAAGGGTTTTAAGTTTGAATGGAGTCCTAAATGTGAGGAATTGTTTTTCCATTTGAAGGAGTTACTGACCTCGGCTCCAATTCTAATTATTCCAGAATGGGAACTTAGATATTCGGTGTATTGTGATGCATATAAGGAG
>MKEJ01059476.1:0-24823 GCA_001753735.1 Embelia ribes
AAGAAAAAAAGAAAAAAAAGAGAGTAAAAATAGCTATGATTGTAATTGTTAAGCCTGTAGATGGTCAAAAGCCCAAAAACACTTCTGTTGCATCTTACTGGCCTTAGAATGGCAAGATTTTTGAGGTTAGCTTGGTATTCAAATCGTTATATAATATGGTTATAGCATTTTGAAGCAAAAGATTGGCTGAGATAGAATTGATCTTCATAGTAATACAATATAGAGACTTCCAATGGAGTGGGTTCTACAGTTGGACCATGGGAATCCGCATGTTTGTTTAATTTTTTGATGTGGTATGGCATTGTTAAACATCATACGAGACCTGAAGACTCAAATCACTTTCTAGATAATTTTGTCCGTACTAGTTTGTTAAAAAAAAATCAGAAGAGCAAAGTCCTATTGTGTCAAGTTTTTGACGTACTTGTACTTGTGAATCAAGGTTGATTTCCAATTTGAACTTGCTTCTTTCCTTGACAAATTTTTTTCTATGAAAGAGTTATATCTTCATGGTTGCTTATTCATTTAATATATACCATTAAAGCGCAATAGAAATAAAAGAAAAAAGAACTAATTATTATTCGAAGTGTTTATTGGTGAAAACCAAGTTTGAGGTAGATTGTAGTACTCATTTTTACTTTAGTTTGTTCTAATTCTCCAACAATTGGGCTTTGTGCTTTCATTTCTATATTTTCAGGAGGCTGCTAGAAACAATAATGGAAAAGCTGCACATTCAGCGTGGAGGAACTATGATGACTTTAATGAATATTTCTGGTTCTTTTTCTTCAAAACTTCGTCTTATTCTCTGTTAGCTACTTTAATTTGATCCATGACCAATGCTTTGTATTTTATTGTTATTTCCATGCAGGTCACCTGCTTGCTTTGAGTTGGGTTGGCCTATGAAGAGGGAGTCGCCATTTCTTAGGTCAAAAAAGGTGGGTCTTATAAGGATTAGTCTTTGTTTTTTTGTCTATTTTTATTCCCTAGTTCTTTTTCCACATGTACTCTACTCTGGAGTAGGTGGTTCTCTTTGCCTTTGTTTTTTTTGTCTTTTTGTCCATTTATTTATTTTCCAGAAGCATTTTTTTAAACGTAATGCGAAATGTATTTCTAATTTGAGATTAAAGCTGCTGATACGGTGATGTTCAAAATTTTTTTTAAAGCCATGTGGTAGATTAAGAAAACAATTGGCAGTGATAGCTCTTTTCAGTGTCATACAAACAAGTTGCCTTTTTTCGAACTTGGAACTGCTCATATCAGTAGTTTTGATTGGTTGCATTAAAGCCCCACTAAAAGGGCTTATTAGGGGAAGGAGAGGAGCACTTTTTATAGTCAACATTAACTCATTAAACTTTCGATTTGGGAAAACAACTTTAACACTCTCCCTCACTTGTGAGAGCCAAATCAGAAGGCCCAACGAGTGCATGTTAATGGATGAAGGCAGATTACAATTTCAAATAAGCCATTGGCTCTGTTACCATATATGAGCCCATGCACTTCCCACTAAAAGGACCTATTGTGGAAGGAGAGGAGACTTTTTTTAAATTAGAAAATGACTTTAACAGGTTGTAGGTTCCATTATTTGACCGTTTCACGAAGTCACTACGGCTTGAAGTAATGGTTTTGGGTTGCATTCAGCTCTTATTTATTTAGGCTTATGGTTGGATAAGTATTAAGTTTTTAAATATTTGTTATGTCTGGCACATTTCACGCAATGTATTGTAGTATTATTTCTCTCTTTGGTTTTCTTTATGTGTCATTTAGCCATGGAGTTTCCTTATATTAATCTTATCATTGCCAGACTGGGAAGAGCTCTTTTGTTGAACATCGGACGTTTCTGCACTTGTATCGAAGTTTTCATCGTATGTGGATTTTTTTGGTTGTAATGTTCCAGGTAAATTTGCGAGATTCTGCAACTGCTGTTAATATGGAATGTACATTCTTTAGTGCATAAATGTGTCTCTCTTAATTTTCTGTAGGCCTTGACCATTATAGCTTTTTATGAGGGGAAAATTAATGAAGATACTTTGAAAATTATACTTAGCGTTGGACCTACTTTCATCATCATGAACTTCATTGAAAGTGAGTTTTCTTGTCATATTTGGAATCTATTATCCTTATATGGGACTAAAGGTAATATGTTTTTATTTTTGTTTTCTATCTACTATGGCTATGAAGGTTGTTTAGATGTCCTTCTTACGTTTGGGGCTTACAGCACTGCAAGAGCTATGGCTATCTCTAGACTAGTAATTAGGTTCTTCTGGTTTGGCTTGAGTTCTGGCTTTGTGACATACCTTTATGTGTGAGTCAGCATTTCCCATTGTCTTTGTTAATCTCCATCCTTTTTATCTTTTTGTGATTCTTCTAAGAATACTTTTCAATACACTAACCTTCTATTTTCTCCGTGTGTGTGTTGGGTTCATGCAAAATTACTTTTTCTCAGGAAGGTTTTGGACGAAAGAAATAAGTCGACTTCCGACACCACTTATTTTCGAATCTATGTTCTAGTACTGGGTGTTTATGCTGCTGTACGTCTATTTATGGCAACACTACTCAAAATTCCGGCTTGTCATACACTATCTGCTTATTCAGATCAATCATTCTTTCAATTTTTCAAGTGGATTTATCAGGTAATATAAGGTACACACGAGCTTTGCTTGATTATGTAGAACTGGTTGTGCCTCTCAATGCGAATATTTGTTTGTTGTGTACAGGAGCGATATTTTGTCGGTCGTGGTCTTTATGAAAGAACCATTGATTACATAAGGTTTGTCGGTATTCTTCTGTCAATCACCATCTATCTAAGGATGCTTTTGCAGTAATTATACAATGTAGTTTATTAAACAAGGTTATATGTTCCCTTGCAAGATGTGCTTTATTTCTTGCATCTTTTCTTGCAAACCTATCTTATGACTCAAAATTATAATAATGGTATTCATGCTTCTAGTTTGAATGAGTTCCCGTCCACTCAGTCTTGGGAAGCGTAAAAGGTGCTTTTGCTAGACATCTTTTATTTACTGCTGCTTCTCTTGAAATTCTAATTTTATCTCCCCAAAATGATAAAAGGGGTACTTTTGATGCTCGATCGTGTAATTTCCTGTCCATTTAGTCTAGGGAAGCTCTGATGGGTCCCTATTATTAACTTGCTAAGGAACTAACAGGATCTTAAATTGGGGAACATGTACAAAGAAATTTGATTGATTACTTACTTTGATGCGCTGTCTGTTGGACTTCACATTGTTTTTCTTATGGCGTTGGGTTATTAGTTCATCAATCTATTATGAAGCAAATTTATCTCTGTGGCTGTCATATTTTTCTTTTTCACTTTCCCAATTAATTCATCTCAGGGTTTTTTTCATTGAATTCTTCTAGTTCTTGCTATTCTCAATTGCTGGGTTTTAAACTCAAATTCTACTGTCGAAGGTAAATTTCTAATTGAAACAGAGAAATGAACTTGGTTTAGTGAAATGATAAGAGGAACAAGGAAGAGAAATAGCAATCTGCTAAACTGCAAGTTTTGCTGCCTTTTTGGCCTCACTTTTCATTTATGCATAAGTTAGTTCATGGATATCTTTACCTCTTGTGTATCACTGTTAAAATACTTTTCCGTTTACTTTCAGATTTTGATGGAAAATTGCTTATTTTTGCATGTTGGAAACCTCAATTTGTTTTACTTCTGCAGGTATGTATTGTTCTGGTTGGTGGTCCTTGCTTGCAAATTCACTTTTGCATACTTTCTCCAGGCAAGTACTACTATCTAAAGAGGTTCTGTTTTGTTACTTTGTTATTTAGCTATCTATCTTTATGGGCAAAAGCCAAAAACATGGGGTTAATTTTCACGATAATAGCATGTGACTAGATTTGGTTCATATATTTTTGTTTTATCTTCATTTGGATGAATCGCATATTACACTGTTAACATATGGTGTTTCTTTGCAGATTAGACCACTAGTCAACCCCACAAAAATCATCGTGCATCTTCCATCGCTTGCATATTCATGGCATGATTTGATATCAAAGAGTAAGACTCGTTATCTGCTTCCGCAAAATAGATTCTTATACTTGACTATGAATGTTCCATTTTTTCTATCTTCACTACTATTCCTTGGACACCTTTTAGTTTTACTTCACACAAATTGTTAAATGATCAGCTGCTCTAGCCTCACTAAGACCCTAAGAGGAAAAAAGACAAAAAGAATTGCACATTCAAGTGTTGTACACAAGTAACCTGTCACTGTTTGTTTGTATTTTGATCCTGTATTTCTCTCCTTGGTATATTTGTCTTTAGTTTTTCTTACCACTCGGGAAAGATCTCTTTTTGGGACTAACCTAAGAAGTAGAGAGCTATTTTTTCAAGCGAGGGAGAGAATAGACTGATGAACTGAATAATTGGAAAAATCAGTTTCATGAGTCGAACACTGGAATTTTTCTGAATTAGAAAGCTTGAAGCAATGTTGTTGTATAATACTTACTCCGTTTCCTTTCTCCCTTTTGTTTTACTTTTGCAGACAATAACAACTTTTTGACCATCGCTAGTCTGTGGGCTCCTGTCTTGGCTGTGAGTTTTTTCCGTTTTCTTGTCTCTGGAATTCTTTTAATTTATTTGATGATTTATGCAAGAAGAACGAACTTGAACTTTATGGAGGCGGCCATAATTTGCATCTTTCTATAATATATGTTTTGCATTCCTTAATCTTTAATCTTTACCATTCCAGATTTACATTATGGACATTCATATATGGTACACTGTCTTATCTGCAATTGTTGGTGGTGTGATGGGCGCACGGGCGAGGCTAGGCGAGGTACATATCTTCGTCTTCTTCTTTTAGAAGTGTGGTTTTTACTATGAATTGAATTGTCATGCTTATGTTCATGCACCATTATCATAGTCCTTATTCTTTCTTAGACTCATCATATATAACATATTTATTTTTCTGACAGATACGCTCTCTTGAAATGGTGCATAAACGCTTTGAGAGTTTTCCAGAAGCTTTTGTTAAGAACCTTGTGTCTTCGCTGGCAAAGAGGTAATTTGTTATCATCAGTCACTAGTATGAGTCTCTTTGTGATAGCTGATATTAAACTTCATCTAGCAATATTAGTTGTTGGCTAAAATATGCTCTTGATTTATGGTACTGGCTATGGGATCTTATATGGAAACTTGTTTTCTGGGATTTGATTGTTTATCTGTAATTGTGACCCACATTTTTTTTGGTTATGTGCATTTTTCCTTTATGTGGATTTCTCATTTAACAGGCTTAATATGTAAGATTAATTATTTGACCTACTAATTGATAATAAATTGCTATTGCTGGTTGTGAAAGGTCCTCCTTGTTTTGGCCTCTTCCTGAGTCTTATTTTTATGACAAATCTGATACTCTGTTTTTACAGGATACCTTTCAGCGTTCAAACATCTCAGGTGAGTCATGCCTTTTCTTCTTTCATTTAGTTTGTGGTGTCCGTTACCATATATACACTTGAAGTAGTTTATAACCACCCTTTTTTCTCTGAATTGGACTTTTTATTCTGGTTGTATTGCATTTAAGTCTTTAACTTGACAAGTGGGACTTTCATAAAGACTTTTAATTAGGCTGAAAGTCGTAGTGTATGGTTCGAGTTAATATATCTTACGTTTTAAATGACGTCGTACAGCTGGTGCTTTTTTCTTTTTCTCCCTCTGCCCGAAGCTATCTTTAACGTTGACTTTTCACATATCCTACTTGGTTTTGACTTGCATAACAGGTGTCTCATGATAACAACAAGACATATGCGGCAATGTTTTCCCCATTTTGGAATGAGATAATTAAAAGCTTGCGTGAGGAGGATTTCATCAGTGACCGGTATATCATTGAGGCAGATTTTTGGGTTATAGGAAACTTGATATCTCTGCAGTTTTAGTGTTGAATTCTTGGAATTGGAACTTTCAGGGAAAGGGACTTGCTTTGCATGCCCAGCAACAGTGGAAGCCTGAGATTAGTTCAGTGGCCGTTGTTTCTTCTAAGCAGCAAGGTATGATCTTTTGACACTTTACCTTTTTCTACATACCTTTTTTTTGTTGCATACTTAATATGGTTAGACTTGTTGCATATTCATCATGAGAAGCTAGTATGCAATCCGTGCGTAGCTTGGGATTATATGTACCCCTACTTGTATGAATTGGAATTAAAATGAAGAAGTTATAACTAGATTTACTAACGTGAAATTAGAGAATTGCATTATATTTAAAATTTACCTTATCTTATTTAAACACGTGTCCCGTCCAAGGTTGTCAAATTGTGTTTTGGTTCCATATTGTTTTTATTTTTTCTGTATCGTATCGTTTTGTATCGTGTATCCTAAGATTTTTTAGCACAATCATATTATGTTAAAATAAATATAAATATCACTTGGAGATACTCAGATATATAATTTAATAACTAGAAGCTTCTCCTTTTCTGTGATTATTTTTAAAAATTAAAATATGAGGAAATTTTTTGAGTAAGATTTGACGATCGTAGTTTATTAATTAAAATTTCTAAAAGATGAGCAGTAAGGGTTAAGTACCTCTAAGACTGCCTATAAAACAAGTAAGGGTTTGAAATAATTTATTTCTAATTAGTGTAGTTTTAGAAACTTTTTGAAAATTTTATGGGACTCAACTTTGGAAAAAGGGAGAAAATATTATTTAATAATTATAATAAAAAGGAGATAAAAAATCAAAGCGATCTTATATACTTTATTTTGTATAACTTATATAATTATATACATAGAATACTAATTATGTATATTTAATATATATCTATATAAGTTATATACTTTTTGTTATATATATGTACTTAATAGTATAACTTACATATATTATATACATACATGATACACACATATGCATACACAGACCACAGTAGCACATAACAAAGAGAGAGAGACCTTTTTGGCAACTTTTTTGGGAAAAAGATGAGGGCTTTTCAAAATATGTGTTAATTGAACAAATTAAGGTATGTAGTGATTTGGATTAGAAATTGACGTTTAACCTTCCTTATTTAGTTAATTTTCTTTTAATTTTTTATTTTTGAAATAATTAAAAATATCGTTTTATCGTTCCTGATACGATACGCACCTGTGTCGTTCGATTCATCTTCTATCTCGAACGATTTTTACAAATTTTCGATAAACCTCTCTGATACACATAGAGAGGCTATGAATCAATGCGTATCGGATGATACGTATCGTGTATCGCCGATATTGACAAACATGGTCCCGTCTTTTTCAACACTATCGTGCCCCTGAGAGTATTGCTTGAGGGATCTATTCTCTTTCTTTGAACTCAAAAATCCTATCGAAAGATGTACTGATATATTGCTCAACAATACATGAATTTTAAAAGAAAAGAAAGAAATAGTTAGTACTTCCATAATTATGTCAGCACCAAACTCCTTTCTCCATGGGAGCATATCAGCTCATATCTGCTTTGTTTTTTCTGTGTCAAAATTTTTGGCCCTCGAAAATATGATCATAATTCAAAAGGGACAGTCTTTTAATTAGTGATCAACGTTTAAGTTAATTGTAAAGAGCAACTAAAAACACAAAGCACGGCGATGCTTTTCTTTATAAACACAAAGAAGAGAGTTCATCATAAATGATCCAAATCTAAAACATATAGTGGTGATGATATTTAATGGAATTGTAATATTTGTAGAATCATAAACATTACAACATGGTGCATTGAGGTTTTCTGTGGTGACCATAATCCCATTTACTGGCACGCTTAGAATATTGAAAACGAAATTTCTCAAGCCATATATGACAAACTAATTAGTTTAAAGTTTGGTGAATCTTCTAAGCGTCAGCTAGTAAATAATTTACTCTTAACTAGCTAATTATATTTTATTACAGGAGTATGAGTGATATATAAATGTATGTAATATAGAAAGTTATGAATGATAATATGTGTGTGTGTATATATATGTATATATATGCATTATATATAGACAACTCATCGCATAAAGCTCCCGCATTGCGGGGTCTGGAAGGGTCTGATGTACTCAACATTGCCGTTGAGTCCAGAGAGGCTGTTTCCAACGGGATGAATCCATGACCCGTAAGTCGCAATGGAGGCGTGCATAGCCCTAACTCATATAAATTCAAGTTAGGGCTTTAAACACCATCAATATAAATTTCAGGAGAGACTCAACATGAATGATAATATGTGGGAAATTAAATTTTAAATATGTGCATGAATCTACATTATGTATGTGTGTATATATATATATGTATATGTATGTTTTTGTGTACGTACGTATGTATATATGTATTTCATGCTTTATTGATTTTGATTATGTGCATTTCTATTTTATATGTATAATGTATGTGACCTTTAATTTTCCATTTAATTAATTTTATTTACATAAGGGTTTAACATCACATAGTTGGACCACCGCTTGTCATTAAATTGGCGTAGGCTCCTTTTTATTCATATAATATAATTAAATGGTATTGTATGATTATAAAGAGAACTGTTACGATTTTTAGACCATGGAAGATTATGAAGATAAATATACAAATTAAAATTAAAGAAGAAAATATTGGCATAATATGCAACATAAATTACCAAGTGGATACGAATAACCCATAAATTAATAAGCAAAAAGTTCATTAGAAAATTTGCAAATTTAACTGACATTTTAATTTGCTGCTGAAGTGGCAAATTTTGAACACCACATTGGCTTCTGTTGAAATTCTTGCATAATTTTGTGTTGTTTCCCCACCTTGGTATATAAAATGTTGTATCTTTCAAATTTTGGTATAACTAATATTTGCTTATTATTTGAGTGTTTCCATGCGTCATACATTTCAATATCCACTTGACGCAATACCATTTTCGGAGACTCCACGTTTAGTTTATTGTATCTGATATGGTGAGTGTGTTTCCTCAAAAATAATATCCCTCAAGGTTATAAACTCGCTCTTTGTTTTGCTCTGAACAGTATGGACTCTTTGATAGGCTTTCATAGTGTTGTGCAGATATCCTAAAAAAACATAATAAAGATTGAAAAGTGAACTGATCCTAACCTATCCTAGATTTCTTAACTACTGCCATGAAATTGCAGTGTCCTCTTCTTGTCTGTTATCTGAAACTATATATTAGTACAGATCTTGTTGGCAATTGATTTGGCTTTGGATTGCAAAGATACACAAAAAGATCTGTGGAATAGGATATGCAGGGATGAATATATGGCTTATGCTGTTCAAGAGTGCTACTACAGTATTGAAAGAATTTTACATTCCCTGGTTGATGGCGAAGGAAGACTTTGGTATGGTTCTCCTGACATACTAAGAGCAAAAAGCTACTTCTTTGGAGCTATTATTACATGCATGTGTATAATGAAGGTATGGTGGGCTAAAATTGAAATTGATTACTATTTTTGACATCTTTAAACAGGGTTGAAAGGATCTTCCATGAAATCAATGGCAGTATATTGGAACGCTCACTTGTTGTAACTTTAAATCTTAAAAAGCTTCCATTGGTGCTATCGAGATTTACTGCACTGACTGGGCTCCTGGTAATCTCATTCAGTGAATATACTCCTTTCCTACTTTAATCTGCTGTCAATATTTATTGTAAACATTTTTTTTCACATTGTACAGTATTTTTTTTCCTCCTTAAAGTATTTATGTGATTTACAATATTGACTGAGCTCCTACTTACTTTCGTAGAGAAGCTTAAATGTACTTGCTGGTATCTTCTATTAATGCCTGAATAGAGTATCTGCATCTTGCTTCTTTATTTCTTATGTTTGAGTTATAAGCTCTAAGACTCAGAAAGACTGTGAGACTTGAACATTGGACCATCCTCTGCAGACACTATCTCATTTGAAACTTGAGTTACTACTAGCAGAGGGTGTATGTTATTTTATACCTTCAACAGTTGAGACCTTTTACATTGTCTAACTTGACTTAGATTCAGGAGATTTTGCTACTTACCAACATGGTCACTGTATCGTACTGGCTTTCTTCTACTCATTGAACTGAACAAGAATATCAATTGCTTCAGACACGGAATGAAACTCCTGAACGTTCAAGAGGGGCTGCAGATGCTGTTTTTGATGTTTATGAGGTTGTTACTCATGTTCTATTGTCATCTGATCTAAGGTGTGAATTTTACTTGGTGTTATTGTGTGTAATCTTTTGAAAGTTTACTTCATGTGCACGTGCTTAATGAAACATGCACATCAATTATCAGGGAGCAGCTGGATACGTGGAATCTCTTAGCAAGAGCAAGACATGAAGGCCGCCTCTTTTCAAGAATAGAATGGCCCAAAGATCCAGAAATTGTAAGAATCTCTAGAATTTTAACATTGTTAAATTTTGTTTGTTCTTCCAATTAGTGATAGCTAATCCTTGCCAAAAAAAAAAAAAAATCATTGCCAATTTGCAGAAAGAACTCGTGAAGCGATTGCACTTACTTCTTACTGTAAAGGATTCTTCGGCTAATATTCCCAAAAATCTTGAAGCAAGGAGAAGATTAGAGTTTTTCACCAATTCATTATTTATGGACATGCCTCCGGCAAAACCTGTTTCTGAAATGATGCCATTCTGGTATGGTTTGTTGAACATTTTGTGGAGATTTTTAAATTTATTGCTACAATACTCCGATGTGACTTTTGTCCTTTTCTGTTCTGTTCGAATAGTGTTTTCACCCCTTACTACAGCGAGACTGTACTTTATAGTTCATCTGACTTGCGTGTTGAAAATGAGGATGGAATATCCACACTTTTCTATCTTCAGAAGATTTTTCCAGGTATACATCAAACTTGTTGGTTGTTGTATTACGGTGCCATATGTTTTTTGATTCACATAAATATAATGGTAGCAACACACATAATCAAAGGTAAGCCTAGCAGTTTGCTTTGCAGTTTTATATATTTAGGACTTGCATTCAATACATTAATTGCTGTGTTTTAAGATTAGCGAACTAGGCGAATGGAGCCTGAGAAACACATGACTAAATAGCTTGTCCAAATAAAATAAGGGACCATAATAGAGTGTGTGAAATTTGTTTGTATTGATCCGGCTTCAAAATTTTTGGTGTCAAGAATTTGAAGGAACGATTTTATTTAAGAATTCAGAATTTAAAATTGGGTTATGACTTGCGGCAGCTACTTAATTCTAACAGAATCTATTTAAATCTCAACTTTCACTATCACTCATTAGCTAAGTTACAAATTACCGCCCCAAATTGTCCCATGCCAATGCAGCATATCAATCACTCGCACCCTTTTCCATTCCACACATGCTTTGGGAGACTAACATGTAACGTGAATTAGAACTGGGGATTCTTGCAGAGAGGACGTAGGCTTGCTTGGATGATGAAAACTACCAGTCATATTTAATGCCATCAAGTTATTGATGTTGAGGATTTGATTATGAATTTAGCACATTTTTCACGATTGCCCCAACTGAAGGACTGACCAAATTTTCTTTGATAGTTGATGAGGATTGATATTTTTACCTGTTTTATGGAATTTTGCTGTTTGTGTAATTGCTATTAATTTATCTATGTTTCCAGATGAATGGGAGAATTTTTTAGAGCGAATTGGTCGAGGAGATAGTGGGGATGCAGAACTTCAAGAAAGCTCTAGTGATACTTTGGAACTGCGGTTTTGGGCATCTTATCGCGGTCAAACTTTAGCTAGGACAGGTTTGCTCCAGTTAGTAGTCTTTGTTGCTTGCTTAATTTTATGATTTATGTCTAACTATAGGTTATTGCTTATCTTCGGAAATATTTGAAGACAATTCTTTACTTGCTCTTTTTTCTAATTGCATGTTTTATTGAAACTACAGTGCGAGGTATGATGTACTATAGAAGGGCGCTTATGCTGCAGAGTTTCTTAGAGAGGAGATCAGTGGGAGGTATTTATTTGTGAATGCTTATAATTTTGAGTAAAAACCAGTGAGAGATGTATTCATGATATTAATATCATTCTCCGTCTCGTGTTAACAGAAGAGAATTATTCGGGGTTGAACTTCCCTACGATGCAAGGTTTTGAGTTGTCAGCTGAAGCTCGGGCACAAGCTGATTTGAAGTTCACGTATGTGATTTCTTGCCAAATTTATGGGCAGCAAAAACAGCGGAAAGCTCCAGAAGCAGCTGATATTGCTCTCTTATTGCAAAGGTATCATTCTTTCTTGTTGGTCTTCCAGATTGTTAAATAAGTTTTAGTGTTAGTTATTGCTGTAATATGAGGTGAATAGTTCCTTTCCATGAGGCCGTTGTACTTTTTCTCCGTGGTGGTTCCACAATGTATGCGTGTTAATGGAGAGGAATTATGTCTGATCTCGTTGGTGGTTGTGCTTTGACACTGATGATTCCCTAATCCAAATTTTTTCCTTTAGTTCGTTAAGGTTTTGCCTACTTTTCTAGTTATATTATCCTGTACTTGTTTAACCAGGGGGCTTTCTTACCGGTCTTTAGGGATTCAGTTTATTTACAAATGGATGGTGGGTAATAGACTTTCACTTAGTGAATTCAGTAAACCAATTTGTTATTTCTTCCTCGTCTTTTCTCCTTCTTTGGTTCTTCTAAATCTTCTTTAAGCTTCTTATTCTTTCTCTGGTTCTAATTTCTATCTCTATTTGTTGCAACGAGGAATTGACTAGATTTGGAAATTCATGGCATGATATTTTTATATGGGAAAAAGATTAAATATTTGGCACATGCTGAACTAGTCTCTAGCCAAAAGGCCCAAAACTGGTAACTTTATCTGCATCAATTCAGCTAATATTAGTTGTTTTTCATTTGTGGTTAGGAATGAGGCTCTCCGTGTTGCTTTCATTCATGTTGAAGAGAGTGGTGCAACTGAGGGGAAGGCTTCAAAGGAATTTTACTCAAAGCTTGTTAAAGCTGATGGAAATGGGAAAGATCAGGTGATTACAACACCACTTTGCCTCCATATTGTATTGAATCTATTCACTCGACCAGCTACTCACGGGTTCTCAATCCTTGAATTCCCATCTGTATGCAGGAAATATTTTCTATTAAATTACCAGGAGACCCAAAACTTGGGGAAGGGAAGCCTGAAAATCAAAATCATGCTATTATCTTTACTCGTGGCGAAGCTGTTCAAACCATTGACATGAATCAGGTGATTCTCTCTCTCTCTATCTCTGTGTATTGTAGTCAGTGAGGTTCTAGGTCAGATCTATGAGCTTCTAATGGTTCTTTTCCTTGATTCTTAAAGAAGGGGATTCAAAGATGGGCAGTTTTTATTTTCTTTGCTCCACCCCAATCTGTAACAGTGACAGAACTTACTAGGATTTTACAATATCAGCCTCATTAGTTTCATATAGATGGGGAGTATAGATGTTCTGCCATAGTTTACTCATGATTCTTTTGCCTGTTCATTAAACATGGTGCTAAAGGTCATATGATTAATTGGCTTCTAATCTGTAGCAGATATGGTTATTACAAACTTAATATTGCAATGTCATACATTGTGGACATAAGTTGGTACTATCGAACATTGTGGATGTGTCTGGGTATTATGCATCTCTTTATCAATCAGTCTCTCTGTTTTCGTCGTTCGTTTGATATATCCTACCTCTTAGTTTTGTCCTACCTCTTAGTTTTGTCTTTTAACAAAATTAATGTTTTCTGAGCCTAAACATTTATGGCGCTACTTTGTTGAACTTAGACGGAGTGGTTGTCTTTAATTGATAATGACTGTGCTCTTTTACTTGTAGGATAACTATCTCGAGGAGGCCATGAAAATGAGAAATCTTCTCGAAGAATTTCGGGGAGATCATGGCATTCGGCCTCCGACTATTCTTGGTGTTAGAGAGCATGTTTTTACTGGAAGGTTCAAATGTGTTACCCCTATCGGGGCTTCTCTAGTGTTTTTTCAACAAATTTGTGATTTGTGCTGAACTGTTTTCTTCTTTGTCTGACCTTTTTTCTTTTTGAATATTATTTTGTAGTGTTTCCTCTTTAGCTTGGTTTATGTCCAATCAAGAGACTAGCTTTGTTACCTTGGGGCAGCGAGTTCTAGCAAATCCACTCAAGTGAGTAGCATACTACTTTGATAGAGAGTATTGGTAGTTGAGATTTTTTGCTTTTAGATTGTACTTGTGTGTACTTTTTGTCCCCTGAACTACATTGCATTGGTTAAATTGTGGGGAGCATATTATACCACGCTTATGTTGAAGTAAATGAAGTGCACATTTTGTTATGCTGCTTATCTTTTTCTGAGATGAAATCGTGGGAGTAAAAGGAATCAAAACTATTGTCGTTATTTTTATCATTTTTGCACACTTGCTCATCACTTTCCATGCCAATTTGAGAAAGAGAGATTATGTTAATTATTTAAAGCATATCTGGGAAAGATTTGATATTTTACCTGGATTTTGATTTGATATTTTACCTGGATTTTGATTTTTTTTCTTCAATCTCATTTTGGATGCTTCCACAAAAAAGATGTTTGTAAGAAAAGTAGATGAGTAAGTTGCCTTTGGATAGGAACAATAGGTATGGGAAAATTCATGTCGACGACCCGACGTAATATCTTATTTTGGTTCTATTCAGCCGACCCCAAAATTCTTGGGACTAAGGCTTTGTCGGTTGGTTATAGTTACGTTTAGTATCAGTGTCGTTCTCAATTCTCTGGTTGCTTGAGCAGTGAAGGAAAATATAGGTTGATCTTTGGATGCGGTATTCTGTTATTTGTAAATATTATGGCAGTCTAGTCTTTTTTTCCTTTACTAAGAATTTCTTATTAACGAAATGTTGCAGAGTCCGTATGCATTATGGGCATCCTGATGTTTTTGACAGAATATTTCATATATCTCGAGGTGGCATCAGTAAAGCATCACGAGTTATTAACATTAGTGAAGATATCTATGCAGGTAACTTATTGACTTTTTAAACTGCTGCTTGTACTTCATCTTGAATGGCATGATCGTGTTGTAATTTTTAAGGAGAGCCCACGTATTTTTGAGGTGAAACTATTGTATGTCTTTGCTCCATTCTTCGTATTACTTGACCCCAAAATATAGGCTTACTTAGTTTACGGAACTTTTAGGTTTAAGCCCCTTTAAGCTTTGTCATTTGTTATTGTTCTTCTGAGGTTAAATAACAATCGGCATGGGGGCATGGTAGTTATTTGTTGCTCCAGCTATCCATTGTGACCTATGTTACCCAGGTCGCGGATGCGCGGCACAAAATCGGGAACGGGTACGTCAATTTTGCGGAATGCGGTACGATAGGGGGTAGGCTTCTTTGGAGCGGGTTGATGGAACAAAATTGATGTAGGATGGCTTAGGAGAAATACAAGAACAATGAAGAACAATAATAAAATAAGAAATTGCAATACTTTTCTCCAAACTCTCAATCTTTATTCATAAAGCACACTGATAAAAAACAATTAAAGAGGTTCTCTATATAGGCCTCAGGAGAATATCTTAATATGGGAATTAAATCTTTCTTGAAAATTCTCAAGACAAAATCCCATCAAATGAATCAAATCTTATCAATTAAATAATACCTAACTTATTAAAAGATATGAGAAATATCTTATTACAAATTTGCATCATTCTCCCCCGGTTGAAAAAAGGTTCGGTCTCGAACTTTAAATCTGCAAACACTCGGAGCAGTTGCAAACCAATCACCAATCATGTATCAGCATGAACGCAAAATTTATCCCCGATAGAGAAAACTTGAATATCCTCAGAGACATCCACATAAATAAATCCCAAATCTTCTAAATTGATATGCTGAACAAAATTTTCAGGCTCAACTTGTTCGATCAATTTTGGAACAACCATCTTGATCTTGTAATCTTGTTTGTCTTTGAGAACCACCTGAGGATCAGTGTCTATGAAGATTGTATGAAGATTGTATGAGCAGGTTTAACAGGAATGACTTGAGCATGAGTGAGCGGAACAATTTGAGTAGATGCGACAAGAACATGATTAATAAGATCATGTTGGACAGGAGCAAAAGTGACAGTTTGATTAGTGGCAATAGGAGTAATAGTTGTAGCTGCTACTGTTGCTACGGATGTTGAGGATGAGGCATTCGTGAGAGATGAGGCTGTTTTGAGAGTTTTCAAAATTGATATAACCTCATCCAAAGCGGACTTCATATTATTCATAGCATGCTACATATTATTCATCTATGATCACATTGCATTCACGCCTGACCTTAAACTTGCGTGTTTGTCCTCATAATCATTCTTTAATTTCGAAAATTGGGCCAAAACTTCGTTATTTGCAACCATTTTATTTTAGTGATATGAAATACTAAACTGACTTAATTAGTAAATAGCCATAGAAAGGAAAAATAGCACCTGAAACTTATGGGAAATTCTGTAAATTTCTGAAACTGCAAGGCCAATTCTGAATATTTTCAAACTTTGAGAATCTCTATTTAATTTCTGTAAACTGCAAGGATTGTTCCGTAAATAATATAAATATAATAGAATGTAGGTCTTCCTCATCTGTCCGTTGGTTATGGCTTCCACTTTGACTTGTAGGCGGATTAGGGCGAGGCTGATTATGAAGTAGGGGAATAGGGTTAGAAATACGCCAGATGTGCTGACTGAGGACGTGGATGACCAGGCAATCGGACTGATATGGGCGATGCTGAAGCAGCTGTACGAGTCGGATAGGTATGTTCGGCATGGGTTGTGGTGAATAGGCTAACAAGTACGGTTCGTTTTCACGAACTGGGATCTGACTTCTTTCTTTTTTGCTGAAACTGATTTTTTTTTCCTTTAGTCAATTAAAAAGTAAAAAATACACTAGTGTTGGATCGAAATTAAGCTCTGATACCAAATTGATATAGGATGGCATAGAGACAAAAGACAATACCAAAGGGATATGTGATCGTTTCGACAAAAATGAACAAAAGGGTCGACGTTTTAACAAAAACAACCAAAAGAAACCTTGGCATCCGACATCCAACACAAAGAGATCCAACAATCTTTAATAAATTCTCATAACTCAATTCTAAATAAAAAGTTACATCACAAGCCCTATAATAGGCTTCTAAAAAATCTTAACATAGAAACTGAATCTTTCTAGAATATTCCTAAGTTAAAAATCAAATCAAATCAAATCTCAACTAGCTAATCAATAAAAAGATATCCTAATTAAATGAAAACAAACTAATCATTAAGCTATTTCCTGATCTGCAACACTATAGGATAGCTTATAAAATTATACAAAATTATTCATGAGATTACAGGATAGCTTGTAAGTTCCAACTGATGTGAGACATGTCTGAAAAACAAAGTTGGCCTCCTCAAGTACAATCTCAACAAATGATATCCTATGTATTAATGAACTAGTAAGTACTAGAGAGTACTATCGCTAGAAGACCAACATATCTATGAGACTATGACACATACTAATATATACAAGTATATATACGCCAATTAGGTCACAAAACGATTGGCATCATCTTGGGGCTTCCAAATTGGAGGTCAAAGGTTGAAGCCCGTAGTGGGCAATGAAATCTGCTTACATGTTCACATAAGTAAATAGACACAGAAATAACCAAATGATGAAGATTTTTGGCACTTAAAACTTGTCAATGTTACACATTGTTGGCCTTAATACTATAGAACTTAAGGAACATGTCTACTTACTGTAGCAGTGATCCTTGACCTTCAATGTAATAATCTTCAGGAGATGCAAGCGCAAGGTCAGCAAAGCAAGAAAAATCAGCATCTGGAGTGTAAAGGAGATTATCCAACCCTGCAGCTTGCCTTAGTTGCCTACAAGTTACAATAGGAAAACCTTACATTTCAAGTACAAGAGAAACTGACTTGTCATAATCATGAAAAGAGAAAGAAACCAAACTTTTGCTCAATTCTCATCTCTGGAAGCATAAAATTAACTTTCACGAGATGATAAAAACAATAGAGAAACACCTTGCTCGTTCTAGATCTTGCAACTCTGTGACCCAGCCATTATATCTGAGTTGCACAGTAACCACGGGTACTCCAACTAGTTTATAAATGTTATCAAAGAACTCCCACTCCCTCCACTCAGAAGGAACTAATCTTTTGATTCCAGGGACATCGACAGCTGCATTATATAAAACATAGATTATCGTACACTTAAATAACGCGAAGTATAAATTTTTTAAGATATCCAACTACATACCTGCAACATAAGCATCAGCTTTCACAATTTTCTTTTGGGTAGCCTGAAAGTTCATAATACCAGTTTTCATTAGCATCAGGCTTTTATGATAAAATCCATGTCATATACTAGCATTTATGTGCAGAAGTCAAAACAGTTTTTTACTGCAATACACCAAATTAGCAAGCCATTAACTTTCCAGCTTTAAATCAAACCACTACTTTTTTCACATATTTATGACGAACATTTGCTAACCTTTTGAGAAACTGTAAAATATTTTACATAGTTTTGTACCTTACAAATATGCACAACTATACCATATTACACAATAAGAGACGTAAACAATTTGGAGTTTCTTGAACCCAGCACAGACAGGTATATGAAGAATTGTACCAAAGAAGAACTAGGAATGATTTCCATTTTAATAGCCATTTAAAAACTACAAGCACATCCTAGGAAACCATTCGCAGACTAACTATGTGTCATAGGAAGTCGACCAGGTTAGTGCAGAGGAACCAGACACTTTGCCTCAATAAGCTTGATCTCCATGTATGGATGAATATAAACAGATATGCTGACAGCAAAATAAAAACAAGGAGCACAAGAACTTCTTACCTTTGACATGGCAATTCCAGTTACAAATGTGTCTCCATCAGCAGATCTTTCATGGAGTATCTCTCTGCATCCCCACCTGAGATGGAACCTGCAAATAACATTGACAGGTGAGAAATACACTGCACAGGATATTAACTCATCACAGCAACAATAAGGTTTCTGAAGTCAGACCTTCCGCCTTTGTCGATGATATACTTTCTGATGGGACCACTTAAACAAACATCAGGAGAACCTTTGAGCATCCGTAATAAGGAAGCCTCTGTTTTAGTTGCAAATAGTGCGAATATCGTGAGCATACAACGGGCGCTGATATTATCACAGTCAATAAACCCAAGAGCATAGGCAACAGGGTCCCACATTCTCTGGATACTAGAGCGTGTGCCACCTTTGGACATGAACCACTTGGAAAAACTAACCTGTGTAGCCAATGATGGTCCCATTAACAGCATGATTCAGCCAAGAATTAAGGTGAGGTCAAAAAGATAAGTTTAATCTACAAATGGAGACCTACTTCATTATGATGGAATGGAATGGAAAGTATCACATTGAGTACGCACTTGGAGTAATGAGTAAATACTTGTGACTAAAGACATCATAATGATAAAGTCTAATACACGGGTCGAAAACCCATTTCTTCCTGAAACTTTGGAGAATGGACAGATTGTAGCATTCCCTTAGGTAGGATGGTATTAAATACTGAAGAGAAAGATGGACGTTCTGACAAAAAATGAACAAAAGGGTGGACGTTTTAACAAAAATGAATAAAAGACCCAAACCAAAAAGAGATCCAGCACTATTTTTAATCAATTCTCGTAAACTCAAATCTCAAGAAAATAATACATAAAAGGTCATATCTATGTAAAGACCTTTACAAAAACCCCAATGGACCTACTACCACTAGTAAAGCAATTAAAACAAATAACGTAAACAATATTCTCTACCTTAATTAAATAAAACGACAATTCAAATAAAATTATCTAATATAACTACTAATCTGCATCATTCCCCTTACAACCTAAACAAGAGAGCTGCAAAATCATTCTATTTCATTCCATTCTCTCATACCAAACTAGGACTAAAAGTAGTAACGAATATGTAACAAAAAGTAGGTTCGTATCTTACACTGTCCAGGTTTCTTATATCTTTCATCGCTCCATCGGGGTCAACAACAGCCCTTACAACTGGACTTAAGGCCAGTGCCAATGCATTTCTTGCTTTATCATAAGTCTGCAGCAACAAGAAGGGTTGTAAAGAACATCAGAAAGGGCAAAACCAAATTGCAGTTTGCTTCAAATTTGTGGAAATAATAAACTACAAAGTTCTTTTTCTTCCTTCTTGAATTTCTCCCTGTAGTCCACAGACTATGCTAATGTTCCTTGAATGAAATTAGAGTAAGATCTTCTAAACCCATGGCGAAGGAAAGCTGTAGATAGACTCTCTTTGAGGCTTATGATCATGGTTAAAGCATTTAAGTAAAAAGTTAGGATTTCAAGACCAGATTTGTATGGGAAATTGTCTTTTTTCAAGGTTCAAAACTCTCTGTATTGACTCGTATTTAGAAATTTTTAAGCTTCAATTAAATTTGTCCTTCGAGGAATATATGTTTCATGAAACTAGATCTTTGACCCTTCATGACGGGTAAGGTTCGCGACAAGTAGCACTTTTTCATCTCTTGCCAACATTTATAAACATACGCTTCTCATGCATTTGGAATGACTTCAGCAACTCATGCTGGTAGTGTAACTAACTTGCCTATGTCAATTTTTTATTGGTAAGTTGTGTTCCATTATCTTTATGTATGTTAATTAATAGTATTATTCAACACAAAATCGTGCAGCCCTTAGTATAAACAGCCTCCGGTCTTAATACTTGCAACATACATGCTTATGAATTTGTAAAATCAGGGACCATCCAGTATGCAATGAAAAACACAAGCAGCGTATTACTTTGAATAGATAATCTCAACATAACTAGATTACACTAACTTTCACAATTACTTAGTAGGTTTGATATTAGAAAAAGACAATTACATTCAGCTGATTTGTTGTCAAGAAAGCTTGAATTCCATGCAACGGCGCTCCAAATGGAAATCTGAAGTCAAGTTCTGCAAAAGGCATCTGACTCATTTATGTGATGCCAACATAACCAGTCAAGTAATCAACGTATCATATAAAAAACCATTTATGTATGACGTGGCTATCCCTAAAATTTTAAATATATTAAGTTTGAAGTTTGAACCAGCAAAACTTAATTATCCAAGCTAAAACACATCGAATAAGCATTACTATCATACCACCAATATTGCCCCCTTTGTTTACAAAGGTGTGAGTATGATCCTTCACAAGCAGATTTTTCTCAGCACCAACCTATGTCAAAGATACAAAAACAATCAGACTTATTTCTCAAGAAAAAAGGAATAGTAACTAAATATACAGAGTACATATTCCGCTAGCATTAACAGCTTGAGAGCACGGAAGGCGAAGAGAGAGCATGAAACCCATACATGAGCAAATTTTGTTTTCTCCAATTAACAGAAAACATGGATCATAAAAGTAGACTACTTATTTAGGGCCCAAGTACATGATCAATGGGGGGCATAAAAGACACTTTCTTCAACAACTTAACACCACAAGAAAGAAAAAGACCCAATTATTGCACATAGAGGGAACTACTCAGAAAAATTAGGCTGTACTAGCAGAGGAAGTGCTTCTGTTTATCAACTAAAACCTTGTAGGTAAGGACAACCAGAGGAAAGCACAAGCAATAGCAATGAACCTATTTGTTCAAAAATAAGATAATCAAAATAACATTGTGGTGTTCACCTTTTTCAACAAACGGAAAAGGTTATTGTAGCAACCAAAGAAAACATGAAGCCCCATTTCAATGTGATTTCCGCGTTTATCAACAAAAGAACCAACTTTTCCCCCAATAAAAGATCTAGACTCATATATGTCCACCTGAAAAGCAAAAAATGCACTTTTGTCAAGTTGACAATAATAAACATATTCAAGTCAATTTGTGGTTAAACTAAAATTATATTCCTTTTGCATCTTGATAAATTCAAAGTAGTTGGGGGCAGGCTTGTTACTATGAAGTTAAGGGTACATTCTTGAGATTAGACACTGCTTTCAATTGTACAATTTTTACATGTCAGAAGTTGAATATTGAGTATACTTTCGTGTCAACGAGAAACAAGATTTGATGACCACATGTGCATTTTTATCAATTAACTAAGAACTTATTAATGTTTTGGTAAAAAAACAAATGATAAATAAAAAAGAAGAAAGAAGGCGCTATAACTAAGAAAATGCAACACATTATTGTCAAGCATTTTTGTGAAGATTGTCAAAATTAGTCACGAGCCAGAGTAAAGATTAAACCTCATGTCCCTGGTCCAAAAGCTCCACTGCAGTAGACATGCCTGCAAGACCAGCTCCGATAATGGCCACTTTTAATTTCGGTCCCCTGTAGTGCTCAGGTTCTGGTGGAAATAACCCTTTTGGGGCTGAAAGATGATGAAAACGTTTTAGGGAAAAAAAAAAAATAGCATCCAAATTAATATAAACCAACAAAGAATCACAAGAACAGAAAAAATAACTTTTTAAGAACAATAACCTGTCAGTTCACATAAAAACAAGGGACTATCACTTGTTTTTTCACATCCCTTTACATTTGAACAATTAAATACTCTCGGTAATGCAGACTACATATGCACCTCTTATGTGCATAATTCGGCATGTAAGGCAAGCATTCTTGCAGTCCTACATTTTATGGGCTTAAGGAGTGGGTACCATTGTCTCTATAATAGTGACATCTTTTGGTTTCCTCTCACTGAGTCCGCAATCAATTGGCTATCTGTACTAAGCTAAATTTCAACATGTGTTACGCTGTAGTAGTATTTCATTAAAGAAAGGCAGGCTTAAAGCTAAATTGATTTCTTTTCTTTTTGACAGAGCAAAATTTAAGAAAAAATCAACAGATATTTGTTCAAAGAAAATAACTCTAGGAACATATAAGGGCCTTGTCTGACTGTATATAACGATATAATTTTAATAAATATAAAGTATACTTTTAAATTATTTTTTCTGATTTGACTTTTAAATAAGTAGTACTTATAAGTTGCTATAGTTTACTTGGTAAAAAGACAAAACTGTATACTCACGTTTGAGTAGTGAAAAGTATACATTTTCTAGAAGAAGAAAAAAAAAAAACACTACTTGAAATCATAACCTAAATTTTTTTATATTTTTGTTTTGGAAAATTTTGATCACCCAATAGTTGCACCAGGACTGTTCATTTAACAGTAAAAATTGCAGAAAAAATATAAATTTTCTTACCCTACCAACAGACCCAAAGTAACCCTGGGAATTAGTTACATTATAATCTTAACTTTATTTTCATCAACAGCTTTATTTATAAACTAAGGACAAGATGTTAGACAAAGGCGGATATTAGAACATTTCCACCAGTTTTTTTCTCATTTATTTAGTAAATTAGAATTTCTATAAAGTAAATTCTCTTAAAGAAATCAATATATTTTAAAAAAACATACAGCAGTTTTTTCTCAATAATTGTTTAGAAACATTTAAATGATCACATATCAATATTATTACAGCACAATAACACACTTTAGTTAAAATTTTCTGCAAGATTTCCTCGTTACGAATATTTTTACAGCACAATAACACACTTTAGTTAAAATTTTAAATCCCCGACAAATTGAAACAAAATTGAGAGAATAATAAAATTGAGCCCAAACAAACAAAGTACCATTAACGCTCATATCGGAGACATTTGAGTCAAGGGAGCAGCGAACACCGAACCTCCGAGGCTTGAGCCTGGGTCCACCACGGCGGCCGGATAGATGGTGGCCGGTTCGGGCTCCAGCGGCTGACGTGGCTGCGAAACAGAGGGAGGAAGAAGACGCCATAGGGTTTGGAGAGAGAGAGAGAGATTGTTGTGTGGTTTAAGCGAGTAGTTGAGGGATTTTGCAGACTTCTTGAGTGAGAGAGAGAGAGAGAGAGAGAGAGGTATCTGGAGAGATGAAGATGCCGAGGGTGGGAAATTTGGCAGCTTGATGAAAGTGTAATGCCAGTTAACACATCTCTTCATCAAATGATAATGGAAAAACAGAATTGCGTCCCTTAGAGCATAAGCAGAGCATTTGCATAGTACTGTATAAATAGTTTAAAAAATGGATTATATTTTTAATTTATAAAAATTTTATTTGTTATATCAAAATTATCTATCACATTCTCTATTGCATTAAAATATTTTTTTTTAAACCATTTCTTACTTAAAATATCACAAATACCTATACAATTAATTACAAAATATTAATTATTTAATTATATACTAATAAAAAATATTAATATTTCTTGGAGAATTCCAAGATCCTGAAGATGAGGATGTCGATATTGAAAATTTTTGGAATGAATTTTCAGAAGAATTAATGGACAATTATTCAAGAAAAGATAAAGGAAAAATGAAAAAATAAACGTCATCCCTAACGCATTTTCAAAATTCTAGAAGGACAGTGGAAAAAACCATCAAACAGGAACAACACTAACCAGCATTATTGAGTGTTTTTACTATTCGGGTAGTAGCAACCTGAACTGTTTGGGTAGCCAGTCACCATTAACCTGCCCGACATTGGTGTATATATAGACGTGTTTTGTTTATGTTTAAGGATGTGCAATTTTTTAGAGTGTAATCTTTTACTCTCTCGCCTTTCTATAATTCATTTACCCTTTTCTTTTCAAGTGCGGTGTGTAAGCTCGTCGCTCGGAACATTGTAAGTTCTTAATAAAGATTTCTCTTTTTAATTTCAGTTTCTTTTATATTCAATAATTTATGAAGGATCATGTATGAATAATTTACTTTTCTTATATACATTAATATATCAAAAAATATTCCTGGAGATGTACCTCATAATGTTGTAATCGTATTTGGCCAAGGGTTGTTTTATTTTGATGGTAGGACTCTGTTTAGGTTGACCCGTTTTCAGGCCGTTTAAAGGATTTAAGGTCGTCGTTAAATAAATATATATACAAATATAAATAATATAAATATTATACATGTGCAAATATAT
>MKEJ01059477.1:0-11938 GCA_001753735.1 Embelia ribes
ATCACATTTCGTCACAATTCTTTTCAGTTCATCACAATTCATCTTTAATAAAATTATTTGTAATATGTGAATAATTTTACAATATACTTCTTTATTCCACCTTCAATATATGAAATGATAAATATTTCGTTATTTTCTTTATAACTAATCATAAAAATTATACTTTTATCCAATACAATTATGTTTTTAAAACTTATTAACATATAATGATATTCTTTCTTTGTTAAATTTTGAATTGCTGGTGAGAAACAACACCATTTTCATTCTTTTAAATGAATCGTCTGTAATTTGTGATATTTTTCATCACAATTCGTTAAAGTTTATTATAATTCATTTTCAATAAAATCATTTGTAATATGTAAAAAATTTTACACTATGCATCTTTATTCTGCCTTCAATATTTGAAATGAGATATATTTTATTATTTTCTTTATAACTGATCATAAAAATTGTACTTTTATCTAATGCAATTATATTTTAAAACTTGTTAACATAATAAGATTATTTATTTACTAAATTTCGAATCATTGGTAAGGAACGTATTTTGGTCACTCTTTTCAATGAATTTTTTGTAATATGTGATATATTTCGTCACAGTTCGACACAATTGATAATAATTCATTGCTCATCTAGAATAATATATAAACTAAAATAAATGAAACTATATTTTTAATCAATATGTTGAAGTAGTATTGCAATATATTTAAAATGGCTAAGATTACATAATTGAATATCTTTAAATATTCTATTATATAAATTATGTTTGATTTTTTTTTTTCCAGAAATTAAACTATAAAAATATGTTTTATCCCTTTATATAACAAGAGATATTAAACTTGATATTTTTGTCATTTGCTTTTTTTTCTTCTTCTATATATTCTTATGTATTTGTATTCAAGCATTATCAATTAAAAGTTTTTGGGCTTTCACATATATTTGTTTAATTATTTTTTCTATAAAAATAAAAAAAAATTATAAAAACGTATTAATCTGCTCAACAAGTTTATTATTAAAATAAAAAAGATAAAACTTTTTGATAAAATAATAAATAAAAGTATAATTTATATCTACATTTTAAATTTGTCTTTTAGTTTATTTTAATCCAAGAGTTATGAGTGATCAGTATAAATAATCCAATGACTCGTATATGCCACCTATACCAAACATGCATAGAGGTGATATACGATCCCACGCCAGTACTGAAATGGCCCCCAAGAGAGAGGAAGAAAGTCTCCAAAATAATTTGAAAGGGTGCTATTGGGTTATTATTTGTATTTTCGCGCTCAGAAATTTCCTTCTTGCAAAAATTATTAAAATTGTTCTATTTTTCGAAGGGGTGCAACTATTAGTACACATTTTTGCAATTTCTCCTTTTAGTAAATACTAAGTAGTACCAAATCTTCACCCTTCCTCAAAACAGAGCAACATGCCCACAATAAGGGAAATATCAAATACATCAAAGGGTTTTTCCCATCTCGTGAAAAAAATATTGAAAAAAAAAATCAGAAAACAAAACCAGATAATTTGTACAATCATTTTTGTATAGCCAAAAATTCTTTACAAAGATCACAGTACAAAACAAAAGAGCGAGTGCGGGTAAATTTTCAATGTCAATATCTGCAGTGAGATATATTACAAAGAGGATCTAAGAAACAATTCATACATTAATAAGAATCAAAATTCATGTGTTACAAGAAATTAAATCTAATGACTTTCACGTGAGCAACGAATGTTTAGGAGCTAAACTCTAAGAGCCTAAGACCCTCCCGTAGTTCCATTCTTACAACACAATATACGCTATTCTCTCATTTTTATTGTTTACAACAAAGGATGGAGAACTTCCACCATCCACTGTACATGGAAACTGAAAATATAGCAAGGAGAAAAGGTTAATAATAATAATAGGAAACACGAAAATTAAATAGAAAATGAGTCTAAGAAAAGCAAATTCCGACTCAGCAAAATAATGTCTGCCGCTTCTACTCTCCTCAGCTTGTGCTACTGGCAGCAAGTCTCTCGTAAAACAGGATATACCCATGATCTGTATTGCTAGAATACTCCTGTGCCGATCCAAAGAAAGTCTGTACAGCAGACTCGTCAATCATCTCCACATTTTCATCGTCAAAGAACAACCAATGGTTATGGCTTTTTACAAGGCTAACATAGTGTCCATGATTGGGCCCACTCCCAACATGAACAACTACAGCAAATAAAGAGTACTCCGAATCTGTATCTTCCACAGTATTGCTGAGCTTGAGCTCGAGAGGGAATACGACACGGTATGATAGTTTTTTGTATCGGCCCAACTGTTCCATGTACTTGAACCGTTTTAGATGGATTACGAGAATTTGAGGTGGCTTCTTTATCTTCATTCTCTTCTGCGCCTCCTGCAAACTACAAAGTGAAACAGACTAAATAATCCATCATGCACTACCAACACTACTTAATCTCCAAAGAAACCATGTGGTAGTTCTGCAGATCACTTGTCTACTTGCAGATTCTAAAATATGTAGACAATTAACAAGTCAATTGTTTAATATTAGGGTTATACCCATTCAACTTTTTGTTACAGCTCCCACAAATTCATGGGTAACAAGATATGAAATTCGTGTCTAGTAGCCATTATTGAGTTTGTAACCCCAAAAGACTACCGGTGATAAGCCGGAGGAAGGTAAGGATGACGTCAAATCATCATGCCTCTTATGCCCTGGGCGACACACATGCTAAAATGGCCAGGACGATGTGCAATAATACGAACTCTTACAATTTAACGCAATGTGCAATATTCTTCCTCAGTGTGTGTGAGTCTTTACAAAGGCAGAACAGAGAATTCAGTAAATGCCACCTACCTGCAGCACTTGTCGCAGAAAAATTTGTCTTCAGCATTCAGAGTCTCTGTCGAACTAAAGTTTTTCAAACAGCTAGTAATGGAACTGTTTTGCTCAATATCAAGGCTCAGGTCGAGAAAAGTCTCATCCCTTGCGGTTATGGTTTCACATCGTAAGCACCTTGTCTCATTTGTTAGTATTCCCTGTGAGAAGTAGTATATTCTTGAGAATATCATACAATATTAGGAAAGTAATGAAATATTAAACATGGCTCGGAGAAAATAAAAAAATTTCCACTGGAGCCATTTTAAGCAGAATAATTAAGTGCAACACAATTACCAATATAAGCACAGGTTTGCAGTATTACTGTGTCATATTTTTGTAAGATAATCATTGCAGAACTACCGTAGGTCAGTAAGTTGCACTCATCCCTAGATATCTTATACCTAAATATCATTCATATAGACGAGGAAGTTACCTGAAAATTTTTGTGCACCCACGTGATTGTAGGCTCCTTTTTAACCCCATTGACATGGATGCTTTTAGGTCCATTTGCAACCTTTTCAGATGGAGATGAAGTTTCCAGATCACTTTTTACAGCACGGGACTCTTTTTCCAATATATCGACGAGTTCATTAAGCAAGTAGTTCAAAAATTCATGGGCATCCTACAACAAAAAGTAAGATGATTACGCAACTCATGTTGCATAAAAAAGATCTGTACATATATAATTGTGAAGCAAAGTGAAAAATGGATCTTAGAGACAAAATTCAATTTCACACCAGCACCAAAAAATGGAAAAGAATATAAGGAGAAATATACAGGAAGATGACATTACTTACAACAACTATTTGCCTAGGTAGCGTAGAATTAAAGCCAATAGCCATTTTTTTATGCCAATTGATGATTTATGAGACAATGGGTTCGTTTGGTTGCAACTTTTAAGCAAATAAGCTAGCTCACTTCTGTTCAAGAAAAAAACTAGATGCATCTAGCTTAAAACTTTCAACTTATTTAAGCCAAAACAGTAAATAAGCTTGGCTTATAAGCTGAGCAGCCATATGCAGTCCAGCTTTTAAGCAAATAAGTAGATAAGTTTGAGCTTTAAAGTTGCAACCAAACAAACCCAATATTTATATTTCCATTCCAATGGGCATGCTGGAGTCATTTATTTCCATAATTAATATGAAATTATGGCCTAAATCCTTTTCCAGACCAAACTAAAATTTAATTTATGTGATACAAAGAATTTGTACCCAAAAAAATGTGAAGCAATAATTATTTTATCATAATTCTTGATTTTTGTATATAGAGATGGCTTGATGTTTATATTTGCTCTATATTCAACCTCTCCTGAAATTGATATTGGTAGTTTTAAAGCCCTAACTTGAATTTCTATAAGCTAGGGCCATGCACGCTTCCATTGTAAATTGTGGGTTACGAGTTCGTCCCGTTACAAACCTCCTCTCTGGAAACAAAAGTACGGTTACGTACATCAAAACCTTCCAGACCTCACAATACGGGAGTTTTGTCCACTGGGCTGTCATTATTGAAGCTTATTTTAGAGCTTGTAGAAGGAGAAGTTGAGCCCTCAACGATGTCTGCAGTCCGATTTGGGTCTGAAAATAGACTATTTTTGTTTTTGGTTTCCTCTAAATATATGAAGTTTTTCTCGTTTCACTTGTTGACATTGGAAAAATTTACTATATAATAATTTATGTTGACATCGGTCTGTACATGATTGTCTATTCAAAATTTTTTGAAGCCACAATACTTTGTTTTTCGTTTTTCTTCAATTATTATATTGAATTTTCTGTCTCCTTATTCATTTGTTGACTTCTGAACACTCAAATTCATGTTTAATATTTGATTTTCTATCCACATTTTCGTTGGAAGTCATTGCACGAGCAAGGAGTTCACCAAGTCGGCAGCACAAAGGATGGTAACTACTTGTAAGGACACTAAAAAATATCACCTAATCTGATAATCCAGCCCAATTAGACATCCAGTACCAAGGAAAAAGTTCACTCATATCGAAAATCTATTCAAAACCCTTCCCACTCCCCAAAAATTAGTACCCAATTAGACATCCAGTCCCTACTTTTCCTTCCATGTCATATTCCCCTTTAACATCAGCAACAAGGGCTTGGCTTTCATTGAGGTCGAATCCTCAAAAGGCTTTCACCATATGAAATACACTTCTAACGAGGCTAAATAGGTTATTTTTTTTCTTTTCCACAGTATAATTTATACGTTGTAATTTCTCCTTTATTTGGTGAGTTGTGGAAGGGATAGGTTACTTTCTTTCCTTTTTATTCCTTTTCTGGAGAAAGGGAAAGTCAAGGTGGAAGGGACAAGATCAACGCAATAATCATGTTTAGAAATTAAATTAGTGGCATTTAATATCACAGTTGTTTCATGTACAACCTCTCCTAAAATTGATTTCAGTGGCACTAAAAGCCCTAACTTGAATACTTCAATAGGTTAGGGCCATGCATGCCCCTATTGCGACTTGAGGGTCATGAGTTCGTACCTTGAAAATAACCTCTGGAAACAGGGTAACGTCCATACATCATACCCTACCCAGATCTCGCAATACGGAAGCTTTATGCACTGAGTTATATGTATATATGTAATCTATGCTAATTATAAAGCAAACACATTTTGGGGAAGTCAAAAGTAAAGTCAATCCAATTTATTGATTACCTAATTTACTTTTTAAGTTCAAATTAAACTTAATTGTTGTAATTGATTGAGACTATAGGTAAATATATACATTGTGTAGTTGCAAATGAGCCACTTCCGCTTTCCTTGCAGATCCAATTGTAACCTCCATGCATTCCCTATAGTGATTCTCTCTAAACCCCTCCCTCCTTTCCCATATCCCTCTTTATCAGCAATACACTTGCAATATCTCAAAAACAGAAAACATGACTGATTTGATGTGATCTAATGCCGAACTCTTGGACGAAATGCTCTCCGGTTTAATTTCGATGCAACCATATCGGTTGAGGAGAAAATTGGCCGATTTGTTGACTACTTGTTTCCCCCCAAAATTAATAAAAAATATTAAAATAAAATGTTCCTTTTAACAGGTTAATGGGTAAAATTATTTCCCGTAAGAGCTTGACATGGGTATGCAATAAGTTTGATTTTAATGCCTTTCTTCAATTCTTACCTTTCTGCTAGTTACAAATGTTTATTGATTCATCATCATTGTGCTTAATCTATGAGCGTCTTATGCATGTTTTGTGCTCAGAGAAGATGCACACCGAGACTTCCAAGAAAAGGGAGAAGTCTTCACCGGACCATTGTGTATGCTATGAAATTGACAAACACTGAATTGAAGTAAGTACTAAATGTCCAAAAGACCCATTGGTAAATTGGATTTTTTGTTTGATGGGTTACATGTGGGATTTAATTTTGTTAATGATTTTTGTGATTCTCAATTAATGAATTGCTTAACATAATTATCATTCACTTTTCTCGTATTGTTCAAAACTTTCATTCTTTTGTTCATTTTTTAAAAATATTACAGAATTGAGATGTTATATTCTTTCCTTCCCCTTGTATGTACATGCCTATAAATTATACTACACAAATCGTTCATGTGGTGGTCTTATTTCATCTTCATTGGATAATTGAAATAGCTTTCATATATTGCTTATAGGTGAATCATTTTGAAAATAAGTTAGGCCAATAGAATGTGGCAACACTATTTTTGTATTATTTCCAGATTGAACAACTTTGATCAATTTAAGAATCGGTGTTTTTTGGTTTGTTCCAATCTAGTTTCGGCTTTCTTCTCGTCATTGTTGTTTAATTGGATGCAAATTTGGTAATGTAGAACAAACGTAGCAAAGAAAATGATGTAGGATGGCTTAGAGAAAACTCAAAAACAATGAAAAAACAATAAAGAACAAAGGATTTTTAATACTCTTCTCCAAACTCTCAATCTTCATTCATAAACCATACTGATAGAAAACAATTAAAGAGGTCCTATATATAGGTCTTAGGAAAATAACCTAATGGGCTTGGGCCCAAACTAACTAGGAAACATTTAAAACATCACAAAGAAAAAACTAATTAAGCAACTAAATAATTAAAAATAACTAAACTAAATAATAAACTAACAAAGGAATTTAAATCTCTTTTAGTATTGCATCATTCTCCCCCGGTTGAAAAAGTTCGACCCCAAACTTCAGTCGTTGGCATGCGGCTAGTTATCGCAACGACACTCTTCAACATTCATCCTCATTAGTAGTCTCGGGTTCCTCCAAAGAATTAACGATTTGAATGTTTCCTCCCCCTGGATCTTCATCATTGGCCACAACTTTCCCTTTTTGCTTACTCTTCAGCATAACACACTTTTTTTGCATCTTCTCAATATAGACAATATCTAGCAATGACCTGTACCCCTATAAACATAACTAGTTTCATACTTCCATCTAGATGAGCTGACTGATCCTTTCGACGCCTCTGTGAAAAGGAACTTCTTGTGACTAGTCTATTGTAGGTTCTTTTCGAATGCCCCCTATAAATATTTCACCTTTTGTTCAGCACACCTCGCATAACTACAAGCAAAATCAAAAGTTCATATTGAATGATGTAGCGAGCAATCCTTTGCTGCTCGGACTCCTCAATGCAAATTTGAAACTTGCGAGAGCCTATCATGTTGAAAATTCAAAAGGAATTTAACCGACATTGCATCCTTCATATCTCTCCTTGGTTAAAGACTTTTAGAAATATGTTGTTGGACGAAATCTGCTCGCCAATTATTAGCATAACCACGGAGCCTTGTTACAATGATCATCCGGTACTCCCTTAAAAGAAAACACATGTTCTACTAAGTTGAACCACTTAATGAATGCCTCGGGTTCAAACTCACCATTAAATTCAGGGAGATCAATTTTTAACTTCGTAATCGTGGTCTTGTTGACTAACAATTTGAGGAGCAGGAGCTATGAGATAATGTGGTATAGGGGAAAGCATAGCAATTGGATTATTCACCATAGAAGCAGAGGCTGTAGCTGCTACTGTTGCTACAGATGTTGAGGATCAAGCAGCGTGAGAGTTTTCAAAACCGACATAACCTCATCCAAAGCGGACTTCACACAATTCATAGTATATTGCATATTATTCATCTTTGATCTTATTGCATTCACGTTTGACCTCAAACTTGCATGTTTGGCCTCATAATCATCCTTTAATTTCGAAAATTGGGCCAAAACTTCGTTATTTGCAACCATTTTTTTTTTTTGCAAGAACTAGCGATAAATAAAAATTTATACTTTAAAAATGATGAAATGAAATCATATAACAATAAAAGAAGAACAATAGTGCCTGATCTGTTGAACCCCAAAGTTAGTGGGACAATCTGCAATTGCGCCAAATTGCAAGGACCAACCCTGTAAATAACTGATATCTCCTTTCTTTCCATGTTTGTCTTGCTCTCTCTTCCATCCTCTCTGACTGTTTCTAAAACGTACAGATACTAATATCCAATAAATGTACTAAGGAATATTGTAGTTTTACCGGTAAAATATTGGTTTATTGATTTCACGAACTTCTACTGATATAGGAATATCCGAAAAACTCAATAACACGTAATTTATTATCAAAGATTTAACCGATTTATTTATATTACTTTCTACTCCTAATTTTTCTTGGGTTTTTGTTGAGTTGAGTTGGGAAAACTAAACTAATAGTAAAACAACAAACATAAAATAACAATATTAATTAAGATCTTGCATAAACGGAAAATTCAATGAATTAACTTCCTTTCTCTAATTATCTTAATTAATGAGCTCTGATATATTGTAAATCTACAAAATCATTGATGTGTATAATCTAGTTTACTGCAATCTAGTGTATCATCGGATGATTGTAAGATATTATAACTACGTCTAGGCTATTTCTAATGTACTCAGACTGGTTAAAAATTCTAAATTTTAGATTAATTCAATTTTTAGATTAAGTTTATTTAAAACATACCCATCAATTAAGAGTTAGAGAGATTTTGTTAATTCATCTTCATTCCTAAGGTAAGAAAAGAAACTAGCCTAATATAACTATGATGAACATAACAAAATATGACTATTAACTCGTGAAAGAAAATACAAACATGCAAAAAAGATGATCAATAATAATTAATAAGAAAATAATTAAAAAGAACTCACAACATTTTATTGAAAAGAATAAAAGAGAAGTGGAGCTTTGAGAAGCCCTCTCTCTTGCCTTCAAAGTTAGGCAAGAGAAATAATGAAAGATTGGATAGGAAGTTGGTGTTGGAATAACCCTTTTATGTTTCTAAAAATTGGATAGGAAGTTGGTGTTGGAATAACACTTATCAGATTCCGAATAAAAATAATGATATAACTCAAATATTGTACTTTTATCTCCAATGGTAGACTAGTTAACAACACTGCACCATTTCATGAAAAAAATCATAACTCGCTATAGACTCAGAATTAAGCTTTGTTTGTACTTTTGGAAAGATAATTCAATGAGTTTTCTAACCATACCCAATTTGATACCAAAATCTGCTCCAGAACTTTACAAAAATTCAGCAAAGTTCACGTCTTAGGTTCACGAAACACTTCCAACGAATTGGTGATCAAATCGCTCGTGTCACGCCCCGAATCCCTATACATCCGGGGACGTGATCCTATAAAAAAATAAGTAATGAAAACACCAAAATCCACAATAAAATGAAAGGAATAAATATACAAATTCCCATCCTATAACCAAACAAAAATCTATCTACGCAATCTCATAATACAATATAAACCTAACTTGATTACATATACATCATGAAATAGTAGCTACAATAATCTATTATAAAATATAAATATACATCTACAACTATCCTCTTAAATCGCATGTGCATACGCGATCAAGCTAGGTGCTTGGGCAAAATAAAATGAAATAAAGAGAAAAAAATCTAACATATAATCTTGTGGCTCACACAAAAGAAATGTATAAATAATACTAACTCTGACTCGGCAAATATCAAAGGGCTCCCAAAATATATCAGAGTTGCCATAGACCCTCAATGGTTTAAGTCCGAGCTCTTAAGTCCGCGTGGGCATCCAAGCTTGAAATATTACAATACAAATAGGAAAGAAAAAAGGAAATTTGCACAGTCAGATTAGTGATATAACTCTAAAATAGAATTTAAGTGTCTACATGTGTATGCTTATGTAATGCCGATTGACACATACTATGCAATTCCCCCATTTTTTTTTTCACAAAACCAATATTTTTCACAAATCATAAAACTTTCACAAATCACAATTTGTTTAACAAAATAACAAAGGGTTTCACAAAATTACAATTAATTCCACAATCACAAATGTTTCCACAATGCACAAATATTTTCACAAATCACAATTTTTTTCCAAATCTCACAGAAACTGGGACTAAGGTCTTTTACAAATGGGCTTGAGAAACCCTAATTCACATTGCCCCTTGGACCCGAGAATCATAGGTCCGAATCACTAAAATTTTATGGAAAAGTTGACCTAGTCTCGAAAAGAAAGGAAAAGACTCAATCTATTTCCAATGTATAGGTTCTTTACAAAACACAAATTTTCCACAAATAGACCACAATAATGATGCATATACTCATGTATGAGTATGCCAATGTACAATGCATAACATTATATACCACAAATTAACTATACATGCTATAAATGGCGCATTCATTTCTATTACGATGGGCTCTTTGACCTCTTCAACTGTAACTTAACAATTATGCACATTTTTACGCATTAAAAACTTTATGTTATCCCTTTCCGAAAAGTCAAATTTAAACAATCTTATTTCTTTCAAGACAATTCATTCTTATATTTTCAAATTATCTCAATTTATTTTTGAATTTAGTTTTATCAATTTCCTAACCAACCTTTGTTAGGTAGCACTCTCTAAAATTAGCATATAGGTGCAATCAATTAAGTTAAGGTAGTAAACCAATTTCATTCATGCCTATTTATGTCGCGCCCCGAAATATGTGACCTGGAGATTGTAAGATAAAAAGATAAGAAAAAAGAAAAAGAAAAGAAAAGAATTTATACGCCGTCATCATCACTACAACATCAAATCATCACTTCAGGGTGATACTACGCAATTATATACAACAATGTCCTCAAAGTCTCGCAACGGTAAATACATATATAACCTACCTACAGATATATGTATAAGCTATTCTAAAAAGAAATAGGAAGGCCCGCGCCTATACTATATAAGAATATCTGATGCAAGTGTAAACTGTCAGTTTACATATACATCACCTCAAGCTATCTGCTTTACAAAAATGAATATTAAAAAGAAGTTACAACATGTTTTTGCTACTACAAAAGTAATACATGAGCAACAACTATGTCCAACTTCTACTCATCACTGCCATGCCAGCTATAGCATCAAAATATAATAAAAGAGCATCTAAAGATGCTCGAAACCCACCTCCGCACCTACTAAACTACGTATAAGAAAATGGAAAAAAAAGTAATACAGTCAAATGATAAATCAAGATATAATAGAGTTTAAGTGTTTTATGACATGGATGGGCATGTTATTCTTAAACAAATGAGGTATCAAATTAAGCATATTTCAACAATGGTAAAAAGTAAGGAATGCTAATCAATACCAATATGAATAACAGTGCAATCCGCCATGACTATGCCCATGATAATAAAAAATTGTCAACACTATGACTATGCAAAAGATAATCAAGGCTCGCCTCGCCAATGACTCAAACTAAAAAGTTGGAAATTTATTATTTTGTAAAATGATGCTAGGATCCGTCTGTCAAACGTAAAGCCAATCCTAACCTTCATTGACTGGTTTACCACGTGTAGTACCAGTCAATGGTAAAATCCCTGATCAGGTTTCCCGTCTTTCATGTTAAGGTTGTAGGCCTCATTGATTCCCGCTGTTTGTAAAATAATACTTTTATCCCGAAAAAGAAAGGAAAAGGCTATTAAATTCCTAACTCTACTCATACCAATACATATGTCTCGCTTACTCATGTTAATGCATATCTTGCCCACATATGGATATGATAATAAACAACGCCATAACATGAAGAATTATTCTACAAGCTAATTATC
>MKEJ01059479.1:0-11027 GCA_001753735.1 Embelia ribes
TTAAAATGCAAAAAAAATTCTTTGAATTTCTCAAAATTTCCAGGACGTGGCAGTTCAGCACCCCTCATATAACTATGAGCTAAATCTATCGAGGCAAAATCATTGCTCAAAAGTTCACATCGAATATCATCTCGAAGCCCATTACTATAGTGAGCAATCCTTTGTTGTTCGGACTTTTCAATTAGGCTCTTTGCATCACTTGTAAAACTCTGAACATATTCATCAACAGTCTCATCATCTTGCTTCAAAGCTTGAAGCTTGTAGAGCATATCACGTTGAAAATTGAAATGGATGAATTTAACAGACATTGCATCCTTCATATCCCTCCATACACTGATTGATTTGAGACCTCTAGAAGAACGTTGCTAGACGAAATTTGCCTACCAAATATTAGCATAACCATGGAGCTTTGTTGCCACGAGAGGAACTCTATGATCATCCAGCACTCCCTTAAAAGAAAAACACATGTTCCACCAAGTTGAGCCATTCAATAAATGACTCGAGTTCAGATTCAACAATAAATTTGGGAATATCAACCTTGATTCCATAATCGCAATCTTGTTGGCAAACCTAAGCAGCACAATTAATAAAATCATTTTAGAGAGGAACAAAACTGGCAGTTAGATTAGTGCCAATAGGAGTAGTGATTGCAGCTGCTATTAACGCTACAGATATCGAATATGAAGTAGGGGCAAGAGTCTTCATAATTGACATAATATCATCAAACTTGGACTGCACATTGGTATGCATGTCACTCATAGTAGACCGCAGATTATTCATATCAAACCTCAATCATGCAGCCTCACAGTTCGTAGCCCCATAATCTTCTTTAAGTTTTGAAAACTGAGCCATAAGTTCATTATTTGATACAATTTCCTTATGTACAAAATACTAAACTGAATCAAGTACTAAGTAATTAGAAAGGAATAATAATACCTGAAACTGTTGGGTAATTCAGTAAATTTCTGTAATTAGAACTTGGAATATTTCCAAGCTTTAAAAACCTCTCTGTAATCAAACAAAGATCGCATCTGCACTGCTTCTAATCTCAATTGAGGAGACGTTGATGAAGACAACAATGATGGAGACCAATGGTGGCTCCGGCGGCAACAGCAATGACTTGGTGAGTACAATTGGGTCAGGTTCATTCAATCGGGTTTGCAATTAGATTTGTGGGCCTTGATTGATCTCGACTGCATCGTCAATGTTCGTCGATTGGCTGCATCGTCACTATCAATTGGGTTGTTGGGATCGACTGGTAACAGATCGATTGATAACATAGGGTTTCGACTGGGTCAGGTTATGTTTAATTGGGTTGATTAGGGTTTCAACCGGTTATTTAGGGTTTCGATGTGGTTAATTAGGGTTTCGATTTGGGGGTGGCGACTGCTTTAGGGTTCAAGTTTAGCAGCTGAGTAGTGATTAATAAATCAAGTGCAAATTGTGCAATAGATCGAGGTATGCTCTAATAGCAAATTGATATAGGATGACTTCAAGGAAACACAAGAACAATGAAAAAATAAAACAAGAAATTCCAATACTCTTCTCCAAACTCTCAATCTTTATTCATAAACCACACTGATAGAAAACAACTAAAGAGACCCTATATATATACCTTAGGAAAATAACCTAATGAGCTTGGGCCTAAACCATTTACAACATAGCAAAGGAAATAACTAATTAAGCAACTAAATAATTAAAATAACTAAACTAAATAACAAACTAACCAAGGAATTTAAATCTCTTCATATTGCATCAGAAAATTTACAAAAACAAATTCTTCACTTTTGGCAAATTCGATTTTTTGGTTTTAATAGTTAAACTTGCCAAATTTAGTTTGTTTAATAATTTATGTGATTTCAGAGATATTTCCAACAGGACGAACCCGTGACCCACAAGTCGCAATGGAGATGTGCATGACCCTAACTTATAGAGTTAGAATTCAAATTAGTACTTTAAACACCACCAATATCAATTTCAGGATAGGCTGAACATAAAGCAACTATGATAATCAAATGCCACATAAACATCAAACCATCTCCATAATGAATTGCCTAACATAATTATGATTAAATTTTCTTATACCATTCTTTTGTTGTACATTTTTTTAACTAAAACAGAAGTTAGATCTGTGTAGCACAGAAAATCTATAAAAAGCAGAAGTGAGATATAATTATTTCATCTTTATTGACTACTTTGAAATATCTTTCATATGTTGCTTATTGGTGAATACAGTTTTGAATATAAATTAGGCCAATAGAATGCGACAATTCTGTTTTTTGTGTTATTTATACAATGAACAACTCTGATGTACTTCAAGATTTGGATGTTCTACTTGAAGAAAGGGTGTTTGAGACCTCGCATTTGAAATTTTCTCCTTTCTTCGATAAATATTCTTCGTCTATTTTTTATTTGTATGTTTTTAATCACTTTTTTACCCCTTTTTCTACTTTTTAGATTCATTTTATAGATTTTCTCAAAATGCATCGGAAACTATCAATATATCCAAAACCCAAAGATACGTTGGAAAAGGTGAGGTTCATTTTTATTTTAGTTCAACATATTTCAACGAAATTGCACGCTTACACAAGACATTATTAAATAATTTCAACTAATAACAATGAGATGTTTCCTATGTATAAATAACAGAATAAACAAGAGCGGGATAATTCTAGATACTTTACATATGTACAAATGTATGTATCCGAACTTTGAAGCAAAGACTAAAACCACGTACCTGGTGCATAAAGCTACGGAAGATCTCGTTTTGCTTTTTCAATCTTTGCACAAAGCGCCTTGGAGCAATTACACCAGTTTTCTTCTTTTGTGAACTTATCTGAATAGGAATAAATAATGGGGGCTCAGTCAGGGAAAATCCATCGTCAACAATCATGTGCGAGGATGTTCAGACATGGACCAGTTCACAGTCACCATTTTTATAGAAATAAAATCAAAATAAGTGAAGCACTAACGAAGTACCAGACAGTGACTTATAAGTTACAACTTACATGCTTGTAAAGTAAGCTGAGGTATTATATTCAATTCTCCTGGCGACACAAGCTTAAAACATTGTTTCGTGTGCTGGTCCCATCAAGGGAGTATGTTGAAGATTCGTGAAATCCAAGTTGAGGTCCCAAGTGCAAGTTTTAGATATCCCAAAATCAAAATAATGTTACACGTGTTTGACTAATAAAGTAAAGTGAGAACACATGTGAAGGGGCTTGAGAATGATAGAAAGTACAATATGCGTCTAACTTAAGCTTCTAAATGAGCTGGTGACTAACAACCTAACACGCAAGTCCACTTAGTAAATATCAGGAGCACAAAGGCTATTTCCAAAGCATTAAATAAAATATGAAAATTCAGTTGCAATGTATATACCCAACATAGGAGGAGAAAGTGTAAACACACCCCCTCTTCTTCTCTCTCCCCAACTCCACTTCCCTTCTCCAATTAAAGAAAACCAATATCGTACTTTTGCTTCCGCAAGAAAGGCATTCCGAGACACTAAACCAAAGCAACTCACTTTCCTCACTTAAATAGCCGAAACTGTAGCTCAGCTATATCAATGTTTCTCTTTCTTCCTCCACCATTTATCATTTGTGGGGGCTCTATTAACTAATTTTGTATTCACTACTTTTGAATAATCAGAAATATTTTTAGTTACCCAAGAAAAGATTTAATCATAATATCTTTTTCCCGCTAATCCACTCCTATCATTACATGCCTAAATTAAGATTTTTTTCTACTTCCCACCTATTGCCACATTTCTTCTGTCTTGCAAAATTGGCTGAATTCATCTTAAAATCAGTAACCTACTTCTTTAGCTATTCCTCTACAATGGGGCGAGCGTATAGTGCATGCAAAGCAATTTGCTTTTCCCCCTAAAAATCTCAAAATGAGGAGAGTTTTGGCTCAATCAGACCAACGGACATCCCATTTTTCAATGCTTACTACTTCTCCAAGGCAAGTGTTGGTCCAAAAAGTAAATGAATTGACAGAGGACACCTAAATCCATGCACAGAACAAAGATACACGTGGCCAACATCTTGAGCATATATATTCCTTGAATAAGAGAAAGGGGAAATTTTATAGCTTCCACGTAGTGCACAAAAACTCTTACAGGTCATTCCTAAACCAATAGCTCTAAATTTCATGAAATCATTGACATAGCACAAACCTTTTCTCAAAAAGAAAGAAAACCATTGAGCACATGAAGTAGAGGAAAAAAAAAAACCTCTATTTGAAATATGAAGTTGCAATTTGAAGTCAAATCTGCAAGTTCCAATATCCACTAGTAGAGATTCTCCAAAGAATGTAATCAAAACAAAGAAATGACATGGGTCATAAAGTAGAGGGATAATTTTTTGGAAAGTAAATGTAAAGCACGAAAATTCAACCACATTATGCCATACAACCCAGGGGACATATATACCTGAGTAAACAAATCCGCTAGACATGTCAAAAGATTTTCTTCCGAATCTACAAGATTCTTGTTATTTGTATAATATTCCAGTAGCTGCTCACGAAATGGAACACAGAAATACAGAGCCTGCAATTGCAGAAGTGGATATTATTGCAAGTGAATAAGCTAGAAACTAGACAAGTTCCTCTAAGCAAACAATTTTCTGACCTCCAACACCGAAAACAAGCATTATAGTAGATTATTAATGTAATATTTGATAGATCATATGTGATCCTGACGTCTCAGAGACCAGAACACATCAAGTTAAAACTAGACAATCTAGAAGTAGTAAATATTGCCTTATCAGTGGCATTATAGGCTTATTCTTCAAATAGATTTTGGTCGCAAGGAAAAATGGAAACAAATGAAAAGATTTCTAAGATTATTTTCAAAAAAACTTCTAGATTTAAGGCAAGGTGGGTACAATTTATATATATATATATGGACGGCACAGTACATAAAACTCCCGCATTGCAGAGTCTGGGAAAGTCTGATGTGCGTAATCTTACCCCTGCTTCCAAAGAGGTGGTCTCCAACGGGATGAACTTATGACCCACAAACCGTAGTGGGTGCGTGCAAGGCCCTAACTAATAGAAATTTAAGTTAGGGCTTTAAAACACCACCAATAACAAGGAAAGTAAATGTTTAAAGAGGTACTTTGCTAAAGAACTTCATTTTCCTAAGACAATTTAATTTTTGTACTATTCCTAAGACAATTTAATTTTTGGCATATTTTTAACAATCAATATTCAAAGGAAAGTTGAAAATAATAAATTGATGCACATCAGGTCCTCAGCAGGAAACAAATTCTAAGAAATATCATGGGGTTGAGTTCATGTCAAGGTGTGAAAATACTATGCACAGAATCATACATAAATAATTCATTGTTCAAGCCATGACCAAAAAAAAATCTGAACTCTTATTAACATCAAGAAATCTCCACAAAAATAATGTGCCCTTTCTCCTCCAATTAAAAATTAACACAAATCTCGGGGGGGAATATGTTATGCAACCATGGTATCTTTTCAAACTAGGTTAGGATACTTCTGTCGAACTGTGGCACAAGTAAAATATTCTCTATCCATCAAGCACTATTTACTATGCATATGAAAATATTACCAACTCTCAAATGTTAGGACCATAGGTTACATAACCTTTCCTTCTCCATGTTTTAAACTTTTTAGAGCAAGCAAGAAATAGGTCAGTTACGAAAGATTATCCCTTCACCCCTTGGTATTTTCAGGAATTGTTGGGTTACTGCTTGGTTGAGATTTATTTAACTCTAGCACATAGAAGGACGAAGCTATTCGAGAAAGATAAACCAACATGTACAAAAAGCTACTTAAAGAACCATACATGCGTTTAAAAGAAAATCAAAGAGGCATTTGTTTTGACAATTTAATCTAGATTACGGCAAATTCTTGGGCCCCATTCTTCGACCTTTTTTTATACCGACCAGATTTTGACCGTCAATTATAACTTCTCTACAGGCTCCTATACACGACCTTATTTGACTTCATTCGAACAGCGGACACAAGTACAACACGATATCAATATTGTCTAAAGACCTTTGCAAAACGACAAGCACAAGATGGACTCAACGTGGAAAAATTATCATTTCATTTTCATACATTTTGGATATCAACTAACAGAGTGTTCTAACATTTTAGATAAACATCAATTCTTCCGATCTTAACATTTAAGGAATGAAATCTAAATATTCATCAACCCCTGAATCTACTCATAAATCATCCTTAGATTTGATTTAAACGAGCAGTCAAAAGGTTTATAATATCTGACGCTGCAAATTAGAATGAAACTAAAAGTAAAACTTGCACATCAAAAAGAGAGAGAGAGAGAGATGGCTAATCAATGAATAACATCTCTATTGAAGCTTCCCCTAGGTTACTTATTTAACCTAATTCAAACATCATACACAAGTACAACACAACATCGATATTGTCTAAAGACCTCTGCAAAACAACGAGCACAAGATGGACTAAGCATGGAAAAACTGTAAGTTTATTTATATATATTTTAGATATGAACTAAAATAGTGTTCTAACATTTTAGATACACGTCAACACTTCCGATGTTAACATCTAAGGAAGGAAAACTATTTATTCATGAAACAGATAGGTTAATAGTGAAAATAAATGGATTTCATACATGTAGATGGGAGTCACAAATTCACATTATTCCCTGTGTACAGATTACGTTGACAAGATACTCATTGGTGGTGGAAGCAGCAAATCACAGAGGAGGGGATACAAACTTTAAGGAGTGTACAACCATTGTATTATCAACAAGGTGAAGTAGAAACATATATAAACCAACAAGGAGGGCAAATTAACTTGAACTTCCCATATCTAATAACTCCCTTATTGGCATATTTTAATAACTCAACAACCCTAATTTATTAGTCACGTTTTGAGATCATAAGAAATATATTCCATTTCTTTCTTTCAATTTACAATCAAATAATAAATTACAAAGATAGCAATCTGATGAAACTGTGATCAATCTACCAAAGTGCTGATAGTGAAGGTGTGAAGGAATAGAATACCTTACTGGATCACCCAAAGACCATAGCATAGCATAGCAAAAATTTTAACAAATGACAATAAACAATATTCTATCATCATATCTAAGAATCCAATGGCAGGTGTTAACTAGTCAGATTCTGCCCAAATACGAAAGAGCAATATTTCCTAGAACACGCATAACTTAAGCAGGCAATAACCCAAAAAACCACAAAATGGGAAAACACGATCAATTGAACCACATGCATCAATCAAATAACTGCTACTTATTAGTTATTCTGAAGGTGTTAAATGAGATAAAATAATAAACCAACAATGAACTAAGTTAAAGAATTTAAGCGGTTGGCAATAAGCCCACATATGCGGAAGAAGATTATTTGTTCACTACGCAAAGCTAAATGACCCTATATATTGACCTAGATTCTATGCTCTACAAGGAAAACTAAACAGTATGGAGTCCCCAGAATCAACTCACACAAATCATCTGCAGATTTGATCATCGGAAAAAAAAATAAGATAAGGAGGATCGATTAATAATATTTAAAGTGAAGTTTCCCAGACGAACAAATGACTTTCGATAGGAATGAGTAGCGTCAAAAAATTCATGTTAACGACCCGACATGATAGTGCTATTTTGTTCCATTTTGCGGATTTTCAAGGCTTAGAAGATGATGATGATGACGGCGACAATAGAAAAGTTTGCCAGCTTTTCGGGCTTAAGGCAGACATCAATTTATTAATAAAAATAGCTGAACACAAATGCTTGTGCATGTCTTCAAGAGTGTCCCAAACACAATTAATTGGGTATAAAACTAAAATCAAAAGACAACATAACTAGAAAGGAAGAAACTAAGAACAAGTATGAATTTGGTTATCAATAAATAGCACTCCCAGCTAAAATCTCAAGTTTAGAACCATATACCAAGTGCGTATATTAAAAATTCATAGCATTACAAAAGCTTGGGTACCGAATCTTCAAGATAGGAGAGCAAAATAGAGAAGGTTCCCTAACACTTCATTGGATTACAGAGTTAAATTAAAAAGAGAACACGATTAAACAGAATAAAACTAAGGCCTTCCCACCAGTATCCCCATTTTCAGCCTCTATATTTTAAACTATACCTCAAACTCTAAAACAGAGGGCGGATATGGAGAATCATTTCCTTAGGACATTGATGATCACACTATTTATATATAGATTTAGAAGATGGACCCGACTAATCCGAAGATAGAATGGCATTCCAATCTTAATCCACATTGCCCAGAGGCACCCAAAGTGCATCCACACCAGACCCCTAAACTAAAAAAGGAACACAGTAATCCCCTAGTTAAGGGGGAGTACAGTAGCAACCCCTCCTAAAGTAGGAGATTGAACCGCGTTCGGATACAAAAATCGGAGCATTCCCTTGGGTTTAATCCTAAAAACTTAGATAGGGAACCATTTAAATCATTAACAACAGCTTTTTTAAGGACACCTGCCCTTTCTCATTTGAGAAAGTGAATGAAAAAGTTGGCAAGAAATTGTCCAAACCCGTCTCTCAATTTCCAGAAAACTTTCAAGAAATGCAACAATGAGAAATAAAAAAATACACCAGCATATTCAAGAAATATTTTTTAGTTTACATTTATATATTGACAAATTAATCAGATAGAAAATCTGTTTAGCAAGTCTGAAAATGGTTAATTCCTATTCTGTAAAAGAAACGGCTTTCTTTAAAGCCAGATTTACAAATTAAATGAGAAAGGATTGTGCAAATGCTCTAATAGGGGCATTGATGGGTGTCCTAAGAACGATTACGGATTGGGTAATAGATAAAATTCAAATTTAGGAGTTTATACAAAGTGGGCAAATCAAACTAATAGCATTACAAAATCGTATACAAATCTCCAATCAAGTGGAATGATAAATACAATTACAACTAACTAAAAATTTAAAAAAAAAAAAAGAGGGGAAAAGGGGGAGACTGGCCTGCAAGACGGAGTTGCAGTAGCAGGTGTTGCCGAAATTCTCGAGGCCGAAGTATCTCTCTCCTTCGGGAAACTGTTCCCCCAACGCTTTCTCTAGCTTCGACCCCGCTGCTCCCATCTACTCTCTCTCTCTCTCTCTGAATTCTTCAATCTCCAAGGTATGTATGTATGTATATGATCCGATATATGTTCGATTGGATGTATGTACGAGTTTTGTTGTGAGTTTGTGTTAAGGATCGGAGTGAAAAGGAGTGGGGGCTTTGCTTATTAGTTTAGGGGAAAAGGAAACAAAAATAAATAAAAGTATCAATATTAAAAAACAAAATTAAAAATTAGATCAAAATATTAGGGCAGTCCCACCGGTTTCTCAGCATCCCATTGATTTATTTTCTAAATCTCAATTTTTATCCTAAAAATTTATAAAAATTAAATAATATACATCTCATATTATAGTACATTTCTACCTATATTTGCATTTATACAGATAACATATATACAATTTATCTGTTTCAATTCTCACTCTAAAATACCCAAACCGATCCATATCTCTCGTCTCTCCAACCACATCTCCACCTTTTACCGCTTCTCTTTTTTCAATCCTACTACCATCGTTCTCTCTCTCCCTCTTTGATTATATAGGCACAATATATATATGATTGTTCAATTTCTTTTTATGTATTGGGCTTGAAATTAGAAAAGTTGGTGATCACGAGGATGTCGTGTTGCCGGATCTGAACGAAAGAAGATCATTTTTTTTGAATTCTAAATATATTATTTTAATTGTAGTGGAGTGAACAGTTATCTCCTTGGTGAAGAAGATCATTTTAGCTACTCTTTTACGTGGGGAGCATTTTCGTGATTAATCCCTTAATTTAGAGATTTGGGACGGATGTCGAGGCTTTGATGGGAATGTCGTTATTTGCCTTCCTCTTTATTTTGACTTAGTTATCGAGACAAACTCATTGTGTGTGCAATTTGTGATTTTATGGTCCTAATGACAACAGATTTAATATGATATCATTAACGGACAATGATATATCATTTAAATAGCAAGTCAAAGTGGATACTAATGTAACCTTTAAAAAAACTATTTTAATATATACATTTTTGTCTGCAGCATGTAATAGAATAGAATCTTTTACATTTTGATAGGATTTATTTCTTATAGTTTCTAACTGTAGCTCATAAGAGAAAATTAAGTTTTATAATATGCCCTTATTAAATGATTGATTTGGGGAAAAAATATAATTTCCAATTTTTAAGAATTTAAATCAGGTATATATTATGAAAAGAATAATTAAAGTTATTACTTCACCCATCATAACTAGCTTTTTTTAATTTGTAAGGAAAAATTAAAGTAGTAAACCAACCTGTATTGTAAGAGCAGGCATGGTATTACTTTTAGAGAAAATGGTCCTTCCACTAGCGATGTAAATACTAGTATGCAAACGAGACATCATAATCTGGCACATGAGAATGTTTGGTGATTATTTGGTAATTCCTACTTGCATAATGCATATTTATCATACATCTTGAAGAGTATGTATCCAGTTGTAAATCGGATATACGCTCTCTGGTGATGAATACCAGGAAATGTGAATAGAGGGATTATCTTCCGGAGGTCTTTTTTCAGCTTTCTTTCATACCTGAAAGTGCGGACAGGGGGATTGTCCGCTGACTCTCCGATACTTAAGTCAGTAAGGGTTCGGGCAAGATATTAATGACAGTTAGAGTAATAAATGAATTAATTGAATATTAAATGACAGAGAGTAACTTTTTTCACCTGTCTTTTTAGTTAACTTGTGGCAGCTTTTATAGTACACAGTACATGTGTAGCTGTCAAATAATATTTATCTCATTGGTCTATGTCCTTCCCGTTAATTAAAGTGTGCAAAGGTTAGCTTAATTAAACTATGGTACAAATCCCTGTATTTTATTGTATGTACAAATACACATTTATCAACTGCTCTTCAACTGCATTGTAAGACCCCAATATTTATTTTGTACTAACTCGTTAAATTTACGAAAATATGGGGTCAATCTGAAATAAA
>MKEJ01059484.1:0-20091 GCA_001753735.1 Embelia ribes
CCAATCCAAACTGAACCAAATTAACCTAACCAATCCAAACCAATCTAAACCGACCAAACTGGCCAACTCAGAAACAATTATGTGTTTCATCTCATGTAAATACATTCTATTCCAATACCGAATTTATATTATATCTATGCTTAAGTTGCGATAAATACTATGGTAGCTAATTTTTCCAACAACCAATAAATTCCACTGACAATATATCCAAAAATAAAGCGTGTACATACAAGGCTATATGCATAGCAAACTCCAAAATATAAAGGAGTTGAGTATCCGTTTGTAACTGAACGAGAATTCCCTGAGGGTTGTTTAAGCCCGCTTAAACTCCGACCCAAAATTTCCCGCTTGCCCTTCAACCAAACTAAGCCACGTTCGTCGAGCTAGACTCCTTAAGTAATAGCAATCCTATACAACAAAAATGTTTATACGAGATAAGGGTAATATTTCCTAAATTTATTTTGTTGAATACTATGGTCTCGAAAATTGGGGAATTGTTCCCAAGAAAACGATACGATATAATTTATACTAATACGTATAGAACGTAATGGCATGTAGAAAATTGGGAAATTATTCCCGAGAAAACGATACGATATAATTTATACCAATACGTAGAGAATGTAATGGCAGGTAGAAAATATATATACCTCGAAACCAACCAATGAATGAAACTAGATGAAATCACCCAAAAACCCCGAAAATTCCCAAAGCTTTAAACTCTAAATCGACCGAACAAATGGCTTCGATCAACACAAACCTATATATAGAAATGATGCACGAGATGTAATGAAAATATTCATAAACTTTATTTCAAAAAATGAACTTGGCACATAACCCGTGGAAAAATAAACGAGATTAATAGGCAAAGAAACTAACGTAAAAATGATTCTCGTATGGCGTAGAGTCTGAATACGTATTTATTTTTCGTTGACGAGGTCCCGTGCTCGTAAAAAATTGAGCCTCTCTCTCCTCTCCCTATCTTCCCTTCTTCCCCGTTGTTTTTGCAATTGTTTTTTTCCAAAAAGTGTGTTAAACATATTTTTATAATAAAATAAAAACAGTGGGGCCTGCGGCTAATATTGACTGCACTAGTCTGACCACTTCGGGTTCCGTTTTGACTATTCTAAACTTTGAATTAGCTTTTTATCATAACACAAAAGTTGTAGATAATTGAATTCTCGTTCCAACGACATTTTGTAGGGTTAAATCAGAGTTACAATTTGAGAGATATGACCAAAATACAAAACTAATGTCACATCTACTTACACGTTTTTATTGAATGTTTCAAGATACTTTTTGACCATTCTCCACTTAGAATTAAATTTTTGGCAAAACATAAAAATTGTAGATACATGAAATAGCTTTTCAACTCTATATCACGAGTCTCAATCGGAGTTACGGTTTGTGAGATACTGTCAAAATACTGAATGGATGTCACAATTATAACTTATGCTTAATCACGTTTAATTCTTTTCCAATGCCAAACTACGATCATGAAAAATTACCCACCACTTCCAAACGTTAGTATACGATATATACTATAGAGGAAATATTATAACTCGGATAATATTATTTAATATTGCAAAAAATTAGCCCGTAAATTCTGGGACGTTACATATTACCCTCACCTTTTAATGTTATTTATTAACTTTATTTTATATTTGCAAAGATTTACCTTTTTCATAAAAATAAAAATTTATACAGACTAATATGTTCCCAAAAAAGCATAATATATTTATTATAGTTATAAAATACTGTTTTAAATAATTTTTTTTAAAATTAAAAATAATAAAAAATAAAATTTACTTCATTTAATAATCCTATCTTCTATCCATTACACTTGGGAGCCAAAAATGGGGGATTGTTAGTCCTAGTGACAGAAAAATATTAATAGGTTTTTTTTATTTAAAATAATATTTATCTTTGAGGATATATAATTATTTGTATTTATTATAGAGTAACAAGCTAGATAATAAGGACTAATCGAAGGGTAGGTATTTCGGTAATAACATATATCATTCTTGAAAAATAAGTTGACTTTCACTTTGGCCGATAAATTGTGAGGGTAAATTGTGATGGACAAGAAACGCCAAGGGGGTACAGTGAAGTTTCAGAAACCTCACGGCATTTTCTGTACTTTCCAGAAACCTCGTGGGGGCAAAGTGTAATTTACCAGAAATGAAAAGGTGGAAGTAAAACAGAAGGAAATACCGTTAGTCTCCCCGCAGTCGGCCCTACTCCATAAATGGACGCACAACCATTCTTTTTTAAATCTTGATTCGCAATTCTCTCTCTCTCTCTCTCTCTCTCTATATATATATATACATATATGCATATATGTATTGATTGTAATTGTACTGGTTCGGTAGTTCATCTTTAGCTGAAGTAGAAGATGGAAGAAATTCTGCTCGGAGAGGGAAGCAGCGGAAGATATTCCGGCGGCAGGAAAGATCTGGCGGCGGCGTTCCGCCGGAGATCGGATGCTATTGCTTACGGCTCGGCTTATCAGAAGGCCGCTGCTCTTGTTGATCTGGTTTGCACCTTAACATTAAATCTCAATTACATAGTAAATGAACTCACATGCATTTAATTAATATTAATTTAACCCTAACTAAATTTAGAGTGGTAAGCTGCAGTAGATTTCTCAATGAAAGAATCTATTATTCATAATTGGATTGAGATTTTTTACATAATTCAAAATGTGCAATATAGGACTATTGTGGATCTATGCTCATTAAAATATTATATTTGCCACTCACATATGTAGGAAAACCCTACATATTTGTATGTATATCACAATTTCTCTATTAAAAAAATAAAATTTTTGCACCAAATCTTTTAAACCTTAGTTAAGATTTAGGAAAACATTCTCTTTACATTTTATTATGATATACAATTATTCTAATGATTTTTAAAGAATTTTTTAGAAAGACTAGGTGGACAATTATTCTAGAAAGTGAGGTAGAAATTAAAAGAGGAAGACTGGTGTGAATGCTCTAACATTAAAGAAAACAAAACACATTAAATATGTGCATTGTATAAAATTTACAAAGTTTAGTGGAATTTATGTGTAGTGTAAAGGTGAACACAATTTATGGACAAACCAAATGGAAATGGTAACAATAATTTTGGGATGGATCGAATATATTATTATAATATCGCCAACTATTTTGACTTTTTTGCAGTTAATGTACTATCCAATTTTTTCATTCATCGTATTCATCATTTAATTATTTTCCACGGAGGCATACTCATGCTAGTCACATAACAAGTGAACCCAGCTCATATCAACCCTTACGGTCATCCAAAATTCACGCTCCTAATAAAACTAGCTTGGAATAGTTAATTTTATGAGTTTAGTGACAATGGTGGTTAATTTAAATTCAAATCAATTAAAGTCGCGGGAATATGATTTGCCCGTATTTTGGGTTAACAACTATGACGGGATAACCGGAAGTGGTTGTCTTAAAAATAAATTAATACATTTGTGCTGGTCAAATTGCAATGGTTAGGTTCTTGGAATAGTTCATTATGCTCAACTGCAAAAAAATCAAATGTATGATAGCTATTTGAAAATGAACTATAGTACAATGTGGTTATTAGCATTTGACTCTACAATTTGATATTGTTTATGAATTGGATGATGCATAGAATAAGAAACAAGTCTTTGCTCTCATTATTTGGAGATAAATAACATAACACCTGAGTTCAAATCTCATGGCCAGTGTCACCCAATTAGTGAAAACAATTTTATGCTTTGGTTCTCAAAAGTAAATCATGAGATTAAAAAAATGGCATATTTCCCCTCTTAGATTAAGCTTATAGACACTGCTGGTGTGAAGGAGAGATGTTTGTTATAATGACCAAGACAATTCAGTATGATTCTTATAAACCAGGGAAATTATGTTTTTTTTGTCTTTTTCTAAATGCTGCTCATGAGATTTAAGCAGGATGGACAATTTGGAGAAATGCCTCACGTATTCATACCCATGAAAGTTAAAATACAATTTTTACAGAGGGCTGTAAGAAACGCCTCACATGTTGGTAGTGTAATCATATATAAGAAATTAAAGTACTATTTTAAGAGGGTTTAAAATGTTTAGCTATATGGTGTGTGATATTTCGGTACAGAGGGGAATAGTTAAGAGTTTGTGTCAATACTATATTCTTACTTAATTTAATTTTTTTAGTAATATTGATAAGATTAAACAGGACGGATAAATAGGGGGAAATGGCTCATGTGCTCATGTGTTTTTTCGTACGCCATGGAAATAAAAAGAGAAATTTTAGCCAAATAGGTTTATATGTCTTGTATGTTGAGGTTGGCCACAAGGGAAAACACATATGAACATCATGTGATATGAATGGCGATGCTTAGGTGGAGTGTGGTAGAATCTAGAAGCATAGGACTGATACTGAACCAAATAAAGGGTGCGTCAAATGGGGAAAAGAATAATAGATTCTTGGGGATGTTTTCCTCCAAGCTACTGATAAGATTTAAGCAGGACAAACAAATTGGGAATACTGTCGGCTTGTATGCTTATCCGTGCCAACAAATTTAAAGAGAACTTTTTGAAGGCTGCAATAGGTTGAAGTGCGTGGTATCTTGCATTGGCTACATGGGGAAAAACTTATTAACAATGCATAGAAGGAGATTCAGACTTTCAATGAATTAAATAGGGGGACGAGTAACTTAAGATGGTCTAGAAATTTTTAAAAAAGGAGGCGGAACCATATGTTGGCTACTTTTGATTCTTAGCGAGACCGAATAATTGTACAAGCACTTGACTTGAGTTAATTCCGATACTTTCTTGTAGTTCAGATAGTGGTTTTCCATATGATAATTAACACACATTGTTCTTAAGTTCAGGGCTTATTATTACCTAAAAGTAACAGTACTGTTCAAATTGTATTTATTAATAATAGTAGTACCTTGATTTGGAAGTTTAATTCTTAACTGAGATAGGCTTCAACAATTTTGACAGCAAGATATGGACCGAGCACAATTTGGCTGTTAATTGATGATTGAACACGTGGAATTGGGCTCCTATGTTTGTTCGGCTGCAGTGTTGAACATTGCCTTCTTATATTCATGTATGTCTGTATACAAAACTAAAATGTAAGAGTAAGACAGCTCCAGGCAAATAGATAGTATACACAGGTTCATTATTGGTACCTGTGCAGAAAAAGACGCACTTCAAGTTGACGTTGTTTAGTAGTACTAATTTAAGTGGTTTTAAGTTCTTAATATTGCTCAAAATAAAAGCGATGGCTTCCTGTTTGTGAGTTAGTGATCACCTTCATTATTTGAGTAATATTCAATCTTCCCTTTTCAACTAAGTTAGATTGCACTTTTCAGGCTGAAGATGGTGTAGGTTTGCCGGAGCAAATTCTGGATCAGGAGAACTATGAAACTTCTACAAAATTCTACTTCATCTTCATTCAATTTGATTTCCTGTGGACCCTAAACTACTTTGCCTTATTAGTTTTGAATTTCTTGGAGGTCAGGATACTGCTATATTTTTTCCAGTGTTGTATTTCAAATATTAATCCACACACTGCAACAGTGATATGGACTTCCTATAAACCACTTATGTTCATAAGAGGAACATGAAGCTTTAAGACCATATATTTGCTTTGTATAATCTTTGCAGAGGCCGTTGTGGTGTCTTGGGAATACTGAATATTCTTGCAGTGATCGAGAGTACTATTTTTTGGGACAGTTACCATACTTAACTCGCGCAGAATCTCTCGTTTATGAGGTAAATGCTTACAATTTCCCTTAAAATGACTGGTTAAAATTGGTATGATCATCCATTCAAAAGATGGTGCAAGTTAAATTTGTTGTGGGTTGGAAAGATATTAAAGACAATATGACTTTTGAAAACTTATTACTGATACATTATAGCATTAGTGTAGCTGGGGATTTGTATATTTTTCAATTATAGATTTCAGATGTAAGAGCTGTCGAGATGAATTCTGGATATCAATCTATGAGCAGTCACCAAAATAATCTGATTCGGAGTGTATAGTTACAAGTTCTTTGTAAAGAAAAAGCATGCAAGAGGCAGCTCCTCATGAAGATTATGAAAGAATTTGGGCGAGAGAGATATCTTTATAAAAAAATTGTATGGGGCATCTGGAATTATAGCCCGAGTTTGAATGAGTAAAGATGCAATTTAGACCCTTACAGAAGTCAAAAGTACTACCAAAGAGAGACAGCCTATTATTGTAGAAGAACATCTTGTAGATGGTCTCTCCCTCACCTAACTTTGTGTGGTGGTATTTTTCAACTTTCAGCTGTGTATGATTAATGTTCTTTGCAGGAAAAAAAGAGAGTAGTATTGCACGTTTTAGCATTGTCTTCTGTTATATGTTGTTGATAGGATCAGATGGGTCAATTTTTTGTGCTAAAATATTCAATGGTTAGGAATCTCAGCATGGAGTAGTTATGTGGGCTTTCTTGTCTTATTCTCATTTGGTGCTCGTGCTCTCTGTTTTTTTCATGCTTCCAAAAGAAGATTTTTCCATCTTATTAGTCTTAGATTGTGTCTATGTAAAAGAACTTGAAGCATAATCTTGGGAGTAATGGCTACTTACTAGGTAATTTAGAATTGTTTGACATGCGTGGACTACAAGTACGTAGAACTGTATATTGTAATGTTTAGTGGTGCAATCTATTATCATTAATATACTTTTATGTTTCTCGTGCAGGCGATAACACTCATCATTCTATTGATGCATAATCTCTTTCCAATTTCGTATGAAGGATTAAATATCTACTGGAAAAATCCAACCAACAAACTAAAGGTACTTTGAATCACTTTCGTTTTGTCGGTTAATTATCTTTGTATTTTTACCTTCGTGAATGCTACTTCAACTTTTAGTATCTTCTCTCATTTCATGATTATCGTTTTGTTTGAGTTTTCAGGTCATACTCTTGCTGATCTTGGTTGTTGATTTATTAGTCTATGTTCTTTATTTGTTTCCCATGGGACAATATGCTCTTCCATTTCGGATGGCACCTTACATCCGGGTCATCTTCTTCATCCTTAGTATTATGTATGCCTTGAACACGATTCTCTTCATACATACTAGCCTTGTTGCATTATTTATTTAACTAAGTCCACTTATTTGTTCTTGCTTTAATTGCCTCAAGAAAACAAAAACATAAAAGATTTAGTGATTTAAATAATTATTTCTGGCAACTCATGGACTAGAAGATGAAAAAGGGAAAGAGTTAGTGTGGTGTTTTCACTGCCTTTGTTTTTTGGAATAATTTTAATGGATTTCAAAAGTTTGCAGGAACACAAAAATAGTGGATTTCAGCGTTTAAATGGATTTATTTAAAACGAACTATTTTCTTGATGCTAATCACGTTTTTGACAATTATATATTCCACATCGAGAATTGATTGAAGCAATATGTTGCTTATTCTAGGTTCCTCTCCTTCCTTAATAGGTCCTTTTAGTGGGAAGTAATGGGCTTTAATATGGTATCATATTCATAGCTTAAAATTATGTCCTGACTTCACCCATTTCTATACATTTGTTGGGGCTTTTGATGATGGGCTTTAATAACGTTCAAAGGGAAATTTGGTTCCTAGTAGGCAAGAGTGAGTTATTTTTATAATATTGATTTTTTTTTAGTAGTCCTTCAACTTCATAGTTTTATTTCATACAGTCCTTTAACTTCATAGTTATATTTCATGGAAAGGGTAATTTCCAATTCACTATTATCACAACTCAATTATCTACATTATGTTCCAGAGGACAGATCCACTTTCCCTTTACCCTTGAACCTAGAGAACTAGGGGAGAACATAAAAATAAACAATAGAACTGTCTGAATCTCATTAATCATGTTGCTTTTATTAAATATTCTACAATTTTTATTTTTTATATCCTTTTTTGGTGCACAATATAAGTTGTTTCTTGATTTACTCTAAACCTTAACAGCTCTTCCATCTTTTTTCCCTTTGAATCTAGGGAACTGCAAGAAAGCATCATTATATTGGCTGGAATGCTTAGCACATACTTCAATGTCTTGGTCAGTATTTCGTTGATATAAGCTAGTCTGTATTCGCTTTTATCGATTCGGGATACCATTCCTGATGCAATTCCATCGGAAATTTAATTTCATCATTTCCAGTCGGGCAATGTTGTTAGGTTAAGTTCTACCAGTACAAGTTTACAATATATATTGTTTCTGACTTGGTGATTTTTTGTTTCTTCAAACGCAGGCTCTTAGTTTTCTGTTCCTTCTGTTCTCCAGTTGGGTAGCTTTTGTGATGTTCGAAGATACTGAACAAGGAAAGACAGTTTTTACTTCTTTTGGCACTACATTGTATCAGATGTTTATTTTATTCACCACTTCAAACAATCCAGATGTATGGACTCCAGCATATAAGTAAGTATAAACATTTTTCTATTGGTTACCTTCTTTCTGTCTGTCCTTTTGATATTGTTAGCACCTCAACTTTGGTTCATATTTACTTTTAATGGGTTCAGGATAATAACATCCATATGTTTGTCATTTCACATTTCAGGGCTTCCCGCTGGTATTGCTTGTTCTTTATTTTCTACGTGCTACTCGGAGTTTACTTTGTGACCAACTTAATCCTTGCTGTTGTATATGATAGTTTCAAAGATCAGGTATGTAAATTCTTCTATCCTAAAGATAATCAGCAATTTTGTCATTTTACTTGTGCTTTGTATGTGTTGTGGTTTTATTTTTTATTCATTAATAGGTGTTCGGTCTGATTGGTTTGTGTTATCATCTAAGGGAAGTACTTGGGAAGCACTTGGGAAGCAAATCTTACATATTTATCTTTCGTAGCTTGCAAAAATTGTGGCTGGAAAGGATCGCATGCGGACAAGGATCTTGGTGAAAGCCTTTAATCTGATCGACAAATATGTAAGTCAAGTCATTTAAGATTAGTGTGCTACCGTTTGAAAACGTATTATTTGTTTCTATATTTAGTCCCTTTCCTCAAAGTGATACTCAATCCCAAGGAAGTGAACTATTTTAAGATTTCAGAAATAAAAAAATTTCCTAAAAATTTGGAAAAAACATAATGAAAACCAAGAAGTTGGAAAATCAGAGACTGATATTGTTTATATCCATATGGATACCCCACATGTTGGAGTGCTTGTTCATGAGCTTCAATAATTGGATAATAATTATTATTTGTCGAATGGAAAATAATAACCTTTGGAGTCATGATTTGGTCATTTTTAATAAATCGGTTATTGTTATTGTAATTGCTTCAATGTACTAATTAAAATCTATGCAAGTAAAGGTTGAGTAATTTTTCATTTTTTTAAATAGATAGAAACTTGTGTTTAAAATAAGGATAATTCTTAAGCTACTTTCTCATCCTTACAAAAAATATTACCTGCAGATGTGTCAGAATTAACTTGCTCTTTTGGGTTATACCACATTTAATATATCGAAATATATTCTCATACAGTATGGGTAAAGTTTTTTGGTGTAGCAATGCTCTTTAAAATGATATTGGTTAAGAAGTATAAGATATATTTTTAGAGCAATGCTACAGCAACTCAAAAACTCTACCCAAGCACTTATTTATACTACTTGTAGAAATATATTTCAATACATTAAATGAGGTGCAACCGAAAACAAGAAGTAAATTCTGACACATTAGCCCCATATCAGTGCCGCATCAGCGCATAAATTTTTGGGTTGGAATTAAAGGTGAGCTAAGCTTTTTCTTATTTTTAACAGGCCTATTTTACTTTGCTGCTGTTTTGATGTAACAGAATCTTGGATATCTTAACAAGGAACAATGCATCCGACTTTTTGAAGAGCTAAATAAATACAGGTACAGGTCCTCTGCAAGTAATCATTGATACTGGAAAGTATTCCACATTGTTATCTTTTACTGAAACATAAGATGCATCGTTTGTTAGTTATTTTTCCACTTTTCCTAGTTTTGGATATGTGCAGGAAAAATTTATGCTATATACGGTTCTCATTTGATACTTGCATTTTTTCTTTGAATTTGTCAACGTCCCATGTAGAACTCTTGCTTCAAGGGCAAACTTTTATTTCTCTTTTGTTTCCATTTCTGCTGTTTCATCTTCAATCGCTCGAACTATATTTACAAAGGTTAGCTCTTTTCTTTTTATTTAGGACATTGCCAAATATATCAAAAGAAGATTTTGAGTCAATATTTGATGAGTTGGATGACAGCCACGATTTTAGGGTATGTCACTTGATCCTCCTTTTGAATGTGTACGACTATTCATGTATTTACAAGAAAAAATATCACTCTTAACTATTTTATTACCTTTCTGGAGTGATGTGCTATCTTGCCACTTTAATGGTTGACAACGATAAAAACTTGTCAGATATCATTATATCTTTTTTTATACACTAAAAGTTGTGTCCTGCCGCCGGTTTTGTGCCAATTCAGCACTCCCATTGAGTGTCACATTAGTTAATTATTTAAATTTACTGTACATTCATGGAAGAGGTGATTAAAATTCATGTGCATCAATGAAAAATTCAAGAAAATAGGAAAATTTAAGTAGTCCCACAATTGAAAAAACCAGAAACTAGCTACCTTTTACAAGAACTCTGCATAAAAACAATGAATGTTAGATGTAAGCTGAACAATGCAAATTGGAAAATAGAGTTGTGTTGATGATTGAATCCTGCCCTTTTATTATGGAACATATGTAGTATGTTTAACAAAATACCGAACAATATTGGGAAACATTAACATCTATGCCACTCTTTGTTTTCTAATCCACAGATAATTTGAACTCAGAAATCCTACAAGCTTTTCGAACACTTCTATATATGCATAATGTATAACAGGAAAACAAAAAGGGCCTACTACAACCTGTAGGTCATGTGAAACTAAATTTATACAAAAGATGCTGAATGTTTTTTGTTATGACATGTTCGATCCATACATAGTAGGTTGCAAAATTTCAGTTGATGTTTAAGTTACACGTGGCATGTGTTCCAGGCAACCAACATGTTACATCCTTGTGGAAAAACAAGAGTATACTAAGTAACCATATGTCTGTTTCTTATGTTTTGTCTTTAAACCATTCAAACTTCCGAAGGGAGTTGCCAAAATGAATATATCACATTGTAATTTGTATAGAACAATCAACAACTTAGGAGCTTGTGTCCTGTTTTCCTTGATTCCTTTTTATCTTTGGAATGCCTCCCATTGTGGACCTGCCGAATTCCTATGATTTCTAGTTGGAATTACAAAATGCATTTTACCTGTTACCTGTCCAAATAATCTGACATGTTTTAGCATTTTGGATAATGCAACTATACTTTTACTATTTCCTCTTCCTATTTCTCATTCTTTTTTTTCCAATCTTTGCTCGACATGAGTGTAGATCAATCCTGAAGAGTTTAACGACCTTTGCAATGCTATTGCTCTGCGATTTCCGAAGGAGGAAGAGGTTAGTTACACTCATCTCATCAAATACAGATCTGTGTAGCATATGTTCTGGTCTTTAATAATGTTGTATTTGGTTACAGTTGCCTTGCTTTGAATATTTTCCAACAGTCTACCACTCAACCACATCCGAAATGCTCAAAACCTTTGTTCGAGGCCCCTATTTTGGATATGCAGTTGCCTTTGTTCTCGTTTTGAATCTGGTTGCTGTTGTCACGGAAACAACGGTAAGTATCTCTATTTTATGGAGGAAGAGTCATAGAAATATAAATTAATAAAGTATCATTGTAGTTTCTACATGCTTTGAGTGGATTTGCTCAATTTCAAGTGGCCATTTTTGTCAAAGCTTTTCATCCACCCTTTATTTTTTCTTCCTTGTAAGTAAGACTACGTTAGCACCCGAGAAGAAAGATCCAACTGTACAAGGGGCAAACCTTGAGCACCCCTTCTCACTCGGCAAGAGCAATCAATTTCAGATGATAAATTTGCTTCACTAGTCATTGTAAAATTATAATGGATATATTGGATGTTTTTTTTTTGCCTTTCTTTGTTAAAAAAATCATTGACAAATTTCGTGCATTAGAAATTTATGGTTCAATTGAATTCTTTAATTTCCATTATTATCTAATTCAATTAGCTAATTTTCTACTTCGGTCGTGTGACAGCTCGATATACAGAATAGTTCCGGTCAAGAGGTTTGGCAAAGAGTAGAATTTGTATTTGGTAAGGATTTAGTTAAATACAAGTATGTTGCATTATTCTTCTCTGTTGGCTACATATCCATGCTAATCCAGATTCATACTAAAACAAACTTCTCCTAATCTTGGAAATATAAGAAATGTTTTAAAACCTAATGTTTCGTCCATTCATTGCTGAAATTTTATATCCAAAAGGGACATTGGGATTAGCATGATTAGGATACAGATTTTTAACATTTTAAAATGTTTTTGGTGGATCATCTTTGAATATTCTTTCTATATAAATCAGATTTAAAAAATGTGACTTCAGTTTCCAAAAGAGGAAGAAAGCCTCCAATCTTGATATATATATTTTAAAGTTTAGTTCCCAATTGGCGTTAATGATTAAGATAAAGATTGCATTATATGGATCCTTAATCATATTGCATAATGGTTAGGTCGATCTAGGTTTCAGATGTTATTCTCATTTATTACAGAAGTATAAGGTTGCTAAACGATGTTGTCTATACCATATTAATCCAGTTGGCCACACTCTTGTGCACTAGATTGCTCCCTTGTAAATGTAAATGTTGGATTGTGTTCTGCATCTACATCAACTGTTCTATTTTTATTTGACGATGTAAATTCTAGCCTTTCCACTTGTCTCGTGCACACACACAAACATGTTGACATACTATTATTTAGTCTTTGGGGTTTTTTTGTTGGTTTTTCACATTTTTTGATTGATTGATTGGTTTATTTTCTTTTAGGGTGGTTATATGTTGTTGAAATGCTGCTAAAAGTATACGCATACGGATTTGTGAACTATTGGCGGGATGGTCAAAATCGCTTTGATTTTATTATCACATTGGTTATAGGTAAGCCCTTGGCATTATATACATGAACCACGCCTGATACGTGCTCTTTCTTTTTATTTTTCACTCATTTTTTCTTCATCAATCATCTCGTAGAAACTATTCCATTTAACTGCTAAAGTTAGTATTGCAAATCCTTTTTAATGTATAGAATCTCAATGGGTTGGTGGGTCAGCATTAGTATTGCAAATGCTTTTTAATGTATAGAATCTCAATGGGTTGGTGGGCCAGCATTACACAATTTCAAATTGTTTTTCTAAACTTATCTTTTTTCTTTTACAAACATATCGTCTGAGTGTATTTGTAATTTTACCTGGTATGAATACTTGCTTCCACAAGGTGTTGAATTACAGAATCTCTATGTTTTGTATGGCATCCTTTGCCCAACACCCTTATCAGCTGCGAAAGTAGAGTTTTGTCAATGATCTTTTTCCTGCAAGCCCTACAACTAATCTTGGTTGTCGGTTTATAACTTCTGTAGTTCACTTGCCCTCGCTTCAAATGTTCTGCAACATTGGACAGATTTATTCAGTAAATTAATTTTCTGTTTGATGTTGATTATTCTGTAACGTATTCATGTGTTTACTCTTGATTATTTCTTTTCCAACTCAGTGATTGGAGAAACAGCTACTTTCTTGTCTCCTCATGGTCTGGATTTTCTTTCAAATGGGGAATGGTAAGGACATATGCACATCGAGATTTTGCTCTTATTTAAAACTTTTCTGCATGTATTTGTAGAAATTTTCATTACAGTTATAAGTCCTACTTTATAATTTCATTTACCCACCTTCATTTGTGGGTTTATTTTCACTGCAATTCTTCCACTATTCAATTGTGACCTTATGTTAGTACATGTTAATGGTTTTACTTGCAGATTGGAATGTGTTTATTGTTGTTCTTCTGTTTTGCTTTTAATTTCTTGTGATTTTCGGGAGGACATGAAATTTTCAGCTTTACCAATCAAAGAAATTCCAATCTTTGTTCCCATGAAACACGTATTTATTCAGGCTTGTTTAGAATTATTCATAGGGAAAGAGAGAGAGAGAGGGGGGAGAGAGAGAGAGAGAGAGAGAGAATTAAACGGTGATTAGGAAGAAAACAAAAAATATATTTCATTTTATTTTATTTGGTGAAGAAAATGGAGAACTGAAGAGGAAAAATTCAATGCTTCTGTTGAAACCTTCCAAACCACTTAATAATAGGATATTGGAGAATCCAATTCAGTTTCTTCATAACAGAGTAAACGAATGATCCTGGAAGTTATAAATAACAGAGTAAAGGAATTACCATATAGAAAGTGATTATTTTGTCCTGAGACTCTTCAAGTTTCATGTTAGATAGGGTAGAATGATGTTTCAGTTTCTTCATAACTTATGTTTAATGTCTGAGCAATTTTTTTCTTTTAAGAGTAAATATAATGCAAGACTATCACTTGCTTTCTTGATTTTATGTTTATGCATTTAAATGCCTCTTCTCATTTGCAGGATTCGCTATCTTCTACTTGCAAGAATGTTAAGACTAATCAGGCTCTTGATGCGTGTCCAACAATACCGTGCCTTTGTTGCCACATTCTTGACACTCATTCCGAGTCTAATGCCATACTTGGGAACAATATTTTGCATTCTGTGCATCTATTGCTCTCTTGGTATACAGGTAAAACTTCATCTTCTTCAAAGTTGTTGTCACCCCTTTTTGGAGGAGTGCATGGTTTGACTATTACCAGACATCCTAAATTTGCAATTTGATATGCATAAATTTTATCTTTGTCTGGTCTTACTGTGCTTAATCTGTTTAGTTACATATCTTTTAAACCTGTGTTGACGTATCTACATGTACTCACCTATTGTTGCCTTAGTTTGTATTTAAGTTTTCTGCTACTTGTGCTTTCAGCTCTTTGGAGGTATAGTCAATGCGGGGAACCAAAACTTGGAAGGAACAGAACTCGCTGAAAATGAGTATCCTGATATATGATTTTTCGATGGACTATTAATACTGTATTTTTATGCGTCCTGTTTCTATGCGGCTCTGGAAAAGGATTGGCCTATTTTGAAATACCTTATCAGATTAACATATTAGAAGATTACACAAAACCTTTATCACTAGGTTCGACTTTTCAGGTATTTATTTCTCGCTTTTCATACCTTAATTATTTCTCCCTCCGAAACAGCTATACGCAATGTGTAGCAGGATCTGTCCTTGTACAATATTTAGAGTGGATCACAGTCATCAAAGTACAGAACACTGCTTATGCTGCTCATTGCACTTGCTTAATTTTTAAACTCTCAATCTTGGGGCATCATTTTTCTTGACAAAAAACAGCTACGTACTTTTCAATTTTAATGACTACCCTAACGGGATGGTGACACTTTTCAATTTGCTCGTGATGGGGAACTGGCATATATGGATGCAGGTACTTCTCATCTATCACTTGCATCTTGTCTACAGCTTCTCAATGATGGTTGCATATATCCACTTGTCTTCATTGCTCTCTTTTATGTATCAACTTGGTTAACTGGGGTGGGTCAAGTGTACCTTTTAATCTATTTCTTCTTTTAACATATTCAGAATCCTTATTAGCAACCATGAATGTGGTGCTTTGTTTGGTGTTTACCTTACAAGTTACTCCATTGCGAAAATATCTTCCGAATCATATGAAATGCTGGGAAACATATGCTTGCAAATGTGGGATGTAAGTTATTGCTCATGGTACAGTCATTGGGTATTGCAACATGAAGCTATGCATGACTGAGAAAAGAAAATGTTGACTCGGATTAAGTTTGCATGCAGCCATGTGCACAAAAAAGGTGAACACAAGAACTTTTTAGTCACAATGCTTTATCAAGCATATTGGAACGTCAAAGGGTAAATGCTTCTCAATGTGTTAGCCCAGTTGTAATATTAATAATGGTGTTGATGAAGCTGAATGGAAGGAAAAACAAGATAGGTGGTGCAAACTGTGCTATTGTGAGGGCTATTCATTGAGAGAGATTTTTCTCTTTGATAAGTAAATATATTACTAAATAAAGCGCATTAATGGGGAGAACTCTGTGTGAGATCCTAAGATTGGGCCATGAAAAGAGAATCTACAAAATCCATTAAAGGATAATGGCTGGTCCACAATAAAAGGGGAACAAGGATTTTCACTTAAAAACAAACTAGCAAATTTTCTATACCCTTAAAAACCCTCAAATTCCTCTTGCACCAAATATTCTACTATATAACAAAGAATAGAACAGGACGCCTTGGGCAAAGATGCCCCCAACTATACATAAGATCAGCAAGACGATCAGCAAGAGGACCCAAATAGACTAAAAGGTAATACCAAATCTCTTTGGCAGCAAGGAAGGAGATTATAAACTGAATCCCCATCTTGTTTATGCAAGATGCACCAATCTGCTATAGAACACCAGCGCTGTCTAAGATTATCCGTATTCAAAATAGTCTGATGAATCGCCATCCAGACAAAGAAAGTGACACAAATACTAGGTTTTACCTTCCGGATAGGATACCAACGTAATGAGCATGCCTCACCACGCTAATCTCATAAAACTCACAAACAGAGAATTTCCCATTACTAGAAGTCCTCATACCTACATATCATCTCCTGCACCTGTTAGGTGTGCAATCTCGAGAAAGCCGAAAAAAATATCATAATTACGTCTGGATTTAGGGTTCCGGGAGATTCCGGAACTGATCATGGTAATACTGCTGCTCACAAGGACCTTTGTATTAGAGGCAAGATCAAAGAGGTCCCAGAAAGTGATGCAAAGAGGGCTTGCCGACAAATTATCCAACCAAAACCGAACTGTCCCCTACCCACACGAAAACAAAGGTGCAGAGAAAAATCATCCGACATGCTCATAATCGGGGGAGAAAAATATCATTCTATAATCAACTCAATTCTCTTAGTAATTCCCAATGCTTTACCCCGCTTGATGAACAATTGCATTTGTGCTTGTATCAATTTGTGAATTTTTCTTTAAACATTATTACGGTTTGCTATTCCAGAGCTACAAGGAACTGACAGGAACAGCTTGGACGTATGCCTACTTCATCAGTTTCTATCTAATAACTATTCTACTGCTGCTGAATTTGGTTAGTTATCTTTCTGTTACCTGCACCTTTGCTCCTATAGGTCATTTCACATATTGTTTCAAAGTAAATATTACTGGAAACCACTTGATCATGCCATTATAATTTAGAAAATGACATGCTGTACATTGTTTTCTTTAAGGAAATTTAGTTCGAAGTTGGTTGATACACCCATGACTTTTTAAATACATTACGAAATCCAAGGAAATTTCTTATAGGTCTATTTTGCTGCCTGAATGACTTTTTAAATACATTTCGAAATCCAAGGACATTTCTTATTGGTCTATTTTGCTGCCTGAATAACAATGGAAAACAGTAAGAATGATTACTTTTAAAAGCAAAACCCATGTTTAGATGCTAATGAAGTAATTGCGAGCCATAGTGCCCATTACATAATCCTAGTCGAGGTTTAAAATAGTGACAAACAATATACATTTACTACCACATTACCACCGGGGAGAAAGAATTTATATTGTATGTTACATCACCAAAATAGTGCTGTTTCACTTTTTTTTTTGCAAGAACTGTTTGTAAATGTTCTTTATAATTACAATAATGCTACCCACCATTATTTTGTAAGGACTGTCGGTAAATGTTCTTTATGGATTGCAATTTTTCATTTAGTAGCAAATTTTGATTTCATGGCTGATCATTGATCAGCGTCCCTATACTATCGTGAAAGAATCTACATTTTTGTAACACTTATATCTCACCTGAAAACCGTGTTTAAAATGAAAAATATTGCTCTTTATTTTCAGTCCCTCCCAGATCCAGTGTCGTCCTTGAATTCATATGTTCCTTTCTTCAGTGAGTTTTCACTAACATTCATGTGATGCATTTTTTCTGATTGAATGGATATATATTTGCTTACTTCTACTGAATTAAACTTCTCCATGCTCGGCATAAGCTTCAGTAGTTCTACTTAAATGTGATTGTACGGCACTGTTGCAAGTTTCTTAGCTTGACATCTCCTAGTTGTAATGGCCGTCTATCTTCATGTTGATATGGTATTAGGTTGTAGCATTTGTGCTGGAGGCATTCTTTGCTGAAATGGAAATGGAAGCTGCTGAGAATGATGAAGATTTAGGGAAGGTGGGTACTTATATTTTTCTTTTAGTTAGATCCATCATATATTTGTTGTGAAATGGAAATGAATCACTCAGGGACCTCTGCAAAAAAAAAAATCATATTACTTTTTTTTAATTAGACTTTCAATTGCTTTAATGGAGATGGCATGTTGTTTACACGATACCTGATTATCATAGTTGTTGCATGTCCAGCTTCTCCTAAAATTGATATTGGTGGTGTTTAAAGTTCTAACTTGAATTTCTTTAAGTTAGGATCATGCATATATCTATTACAACCTGTGAGTCGCATGTTTATCCATTGGAAACAATCTTTGTGAAAACAGGGGTAAAGCTGCGTACTTCGGATCTCGCAATGTAGGAACCCATAAAATTTGCGTGTCTACATATATAATATTGTCACGCCCTGGATTCCCATAAACCCGATGACGTGAAACTGAAAGAAGGAAAATAGAATAATAAACTCATCTCATCCCATCATCCTATCGTAGTACATATAAATATCTTATGAGTATCTAATACAGTATTATCCTCATAGTAATAGATACACAATGCATGGTCCAGGCAACTACATCCTACTGCACATAAAATGTCTCATAGAGCTACATGCTCACACAAAATGAAAGTAAAAAGTCTGAATTAAACCTCAGGTCCAAATTTTAAATATCACCAACTCGAATCCAACTCGCTTATATCACTACAACTCCTCACCAAAGCTATTCCTGCTCTTATGGTAAGCCAGCACCACGCTCTGGCCCTACATCACCATATGAGTATATGTACAAAAGAAAAAATGTATGGGACAAATTCTAAACCAAACGATAAAGGGAAATCTAAAAAGTATAAAATACATATATGCACATGCAATGCTCCGAATTCCCTATGTTCCTATTTTTAGTGCATATTCATAAATTCTAAGTAATAGTACGATGTGTTCACAACCTGCAGTAAAACCTAGAAGTTCTTCTGAGCTATACAACTATGATGATGTCATATGTCATACATTTATACCACGAATAATGCAATAAATATTAAAGCACATCGGTACTAAAGTATACAACCACCACCGGGTCCTAGGGTGCCATACGTCGAATGGCTGAGTATGAAATTACGGAAACGTCTCATGCCTCCGACCACTAATGCATTGAGTCTTGAATTCCAAATCACGAACTTCAAATCCTGAGTTATGAATCACGAATCACTAATCTACGAATCGCATATCATTATCTACTAATCACGAATCACATATTACTATTCACTAATCGCTAATCATGAATCCACAAATCACATATCACTATTCACTAATCACGAATCACGAGTTACATATCACTAATCATTAGTCACATATTCACTAATATTGTAAAATGAATCACCAATCACATATTCACTAATCGCGAATCTCTAATCCACAAATCTCATATCACTATTCACTAATCACGAATCATGAGCCACATATCACTAATAATTGGTCATATATTCACTAATCCCATATCATGAATCACTAATCACATATTCCGAGTCACTAATCATATATCCCAAATCCTATATTACGAATCACAAAACACTATTCATTAATCACTAATCATATATCACGAATCACGAATCACTAATCACATATATATTCATAATTGGGCCCGAAAATCGTAGGTCTATTTCACACATATCACAAATAAAAAATGGATCCGAGAAACCCCACTTCGCATTTCCTCTTGGACCTAAGGATCGTAGATCCGTATCACAAATATCACAAATAAAAAATGGGGCTTTCAGCCCAGGACATTTCATGTCCTAATCACAAATGGGGAACTCATGCCACCGTATAATGATCTTGACTCAAAGTTGTCAAGCGCTCCCAATATTGCCGTAAACCCCAGTAGGATCCTGACTTAGAGCTATTAGGCGTTCATAATGTAT
>MKEJ01059486.1:0-15560 GCA_001753735.1 Embelia ribes
TCCCAGATCTGGTTTCCCGCCTTCCACAATGAAGTTGTATAACCTCAATTGCTTCTACGAATTGTTTTTTATAAAGGCGATACTATATGTCCCTAAAAGAAATAGAAAATGACTCAATTTTCTATTCATGTAAATGCCAAGAAATAATGCTATGAAATAACGAATTTATGATATTAATGCCTTTCAGATTCTACGAATGGCTATACCTTTATTTTATGCATGCCTATAACCTCCGAAAATTATGAAATCCACGAATAGAGCAACTATGTTGTTCTATGTATTTAATCACGAAAGGTCTCCAAATATCACGAAATGCCTCGGACTACGAATCTACAACTACAAATCATGATATAATGAGTGTAGGTCATGTAGTCATGTCACTATTTGCTCCACGATAATAATGTTAATGATACATTATCAATACTATGAATACCACGAATATTATGATAAAATGAATGAAATCACATATCATCTCTACGATAAATTGCCACGATAATTATATGATATAATTGAGAAACAAAGTATATCAAACGCTATGAGAATTTCGTACGATCATCTTATATGCTATTATTGGGAAATAATATACATAATGCTACGAAATATTCATACGATAATATTAGGGTATAAGATTGTACAATTTAATGCTACAATCCATTATGAACATTATTCACCGAATATCATTCATAATGTTATCTACAAATATAATCCCTATGAAAATATGCATGAGTATGATAAAACACACCCATACTCTCTACATGTCATTACTATTCGCAATCTACCCGTACCTACGAAGCCTCTTAAATGCCCCTGAATGAGCAGAAAAAGTTTCCCCCCAAAACCCTCTTCTTACACGTCGAGAAGAATCTAGTTACGGACTTTGAATGATCCCGAACCTAGAAATAAAGATGAACCACTAGATATTAAGAAGAAGATGGGCTACTTTAATTTCGCGAGCCTTAATGGCATAGAAAACGAGTCAAAATCAATGAGTATAGAATTTAGGAAAACTTATGTCGAATGAGAACGATGAGATCGGGAGTCCAAATATCAACTTTTGAGCCCTAGGACCAAGTAAAGTGTGATGATCTTGGCCAAAAGTTGGAGAAATTACTCGCCATCTCTCTCTATATTCGTGTTTGTTCTTTTTAAAAATGAAGAACAAGAATAAGAGTCAACACTTTTTAATCCGATATTGACCAGTTGGATCGATCGATTCACACTTGGATCAATCGATATGCTCTTTTAGATCGATCCAATAGCTCCTATATCGATTGAAGCCACGGGAATTTTGGGTCCAAATCTCTCCGGCCAAAAAATTTTCAAAATGACTCAAAATTACTTATAGACACTAATGAAAGTGTCAAACAAGTTTCGGACCAGCATTTGAGTGCCTGAAACTCGATATATGCAATTTAACGCGATTACCGACGAAACCCAATAAAATCTCTGAAACTACTACGAATGGATTCCTAAGAACTCGATTATACATTACGACTACGAGATATATGCTATACTACGAATACATCTCCACGACCACGAATCATAGTCCCCGATTATAATATGCATATGCAACTGAATGTAATGAAACGACGATTACGAATGCGACGATGAATATAAATAATATCATTAAGGGTAATTAATAATATTATTTAATTACAAAAATTTTATACTAGGACATTACACACACAAACACATATATGTATGTAATCGACATGTTGAGACACATATAATTGATTGCAATTTGATATGTTCTTGTGTGCAACCTTAAGAATTTCCAATGGGCCCTTATTTAGTATATGTTGTAAGTGCTCTTAGAAACACTCGTCAAGTTCTAAGAAAACAATCTTGACTTATTTGTATCAAATTCTCTTTACACATTTCTTAATATATTCAAAAAAAAAAAAAATTTATCTGTATTTTTCAGAAGCTCTATTTTTACTCTCGATCAGATTATCTATCACATTCTCTACTACTTAAAATACTATTTTTAACTATTCCTTACTTAAAATCCACACATACCAATACATTTAGTGGCAAAATATTAATTCTTTAATTATATATTAACAAAAATTATTATTATTTCTTAGTTTTAAATTTATATTTTTTAATTTAATTTAATTAATTAATTCATTATATAAATAAAAATATATATATATAGAAGTTTTCTTTAAGAAAATGAAGGGAGAAGAGTGATAGAAGTGATGAGATAGAAAAAAATATAAATAAAAAATTCTATAAAATTTATTATATAAATAATAAAAATAGAAATTGAATTTCTTAATAAAGAACTATTATTCCTTAGCTGTGAACATTAAATTTTAAGAATATAAATTTAATTTTAATTTGTAATTAATACTAAAATTTAAATTCAATTATAAATTTATTAAATATTTTAAAAAATTATATTTTTCATAAATAGCAATAAAAATTATAATTATTTATTTTTAAAATATTAAAATTGTTTTCTATATACTTAAGGTTTTAGTTTATATGTTGTATTTAGTAATTTTAAGCTCAGTAATTATTTTTAAATATTAAATTAAGATTTTAATTTATAATTACTGTTTAATTATTTTAAATACTTATATTATATTTTATTTTTAATTAATAATAGTTGAGTAAGTAGAGAGATAATATGTTAACTTTTAAAATGTAATAGTAAAATGATGTGACATGAAAGACAATATATTAATTATATATATTTAAGAAATAAATAATACTTCTTTAGATTTGGAGAACAGATCAAGGGGCTGCCCAGAGGGGGTGATGGGCAGGCTCTGTCCGGTGCATATGTGACATTTATTTTAAAATCAGTAGTTGCAATTAATTCAATTTTTTCTAATTAAATTTTATGGAGATCTTTTTATTTTAATCTCAACCACCTATTTAAAAATAAACGGACTAGATGCGTGGGGCAGGACTGTCTGCTAGGTAGCTTGTCACTCTCCTTTAGAGAATCATTATAAATATTCTTCATTTTAGACAACCAATTGATAGTTTGATGCAAGATCAAAAAATTACATTATTTAACTTTTGGTTACCTAAAATAAAAAAGAACTCTAATGCAATTGCACTTAGTTACATGAGATGCAATATTGTTTCTATTGTTCCATAAATATTCGTTTTTTCCTTAATCCGGCTCCAAAATTGTAATCTTTTTATATAAATATTTTTGAAATTTTCGAGGTTAGAGCATTCATCGATCACCGCTCTTTCACTCCGCTTAGATGTTCTATAATGAATGAATAGATTTTATACATGATTCTTCGAACATGGGCAAGGGTCGTTATGTGCAATAAGAATGATGTCAACTCTATTTTTTTAGAATTTTTTTAGTGCCAAGATTTTCATGAAAAATATTATTATAAAATTTATTATTTTTTCGGGTACATTTTCTCAACATAAATCACGGTATCGTGAGAATAAGATAAGGGTGGGAAACCTGACTAGTCGGCTTTTAGTATTATTTTATTTTTGACTGCATGGTGGAACCATTCTTTTCTTAATTTCTCAGCAATCTTTGACTTAAACGAGTACAAAATCTACGGTTAATCTTCCAGCTTAGATATGTCCTAAAAGAATCATATACATAGTTTTGAATATTTAGCATGTTTGAGGTCAACATTCAATACTTTTAGCACTTGCAAATAGCTTACATATTTTTCATGAGATAAAAGAATTTAATATATTTTTCGCTACACAAAATATAATAGCTTTGGAAAACAAAGAAGCTTGAAAGTTTTTAATATTAGCACACGGCATCCTTTGCTAATATATTAGACAAGAATAAAGAAAAGATGTAAATTATAAATTCTAAGGAAATAATCAATAAAATGTAGACCTTGCGGCTCTTTAAGTAAAGATCTCTTCAAATTGTGATTCGAGCTAACACTACTAGCAGTGGTACACGTGCAATAATAGTGATGTTAACTCTCTATTCATTCAGAAATTCAAGTCATCAAGTATGGTACAATATTTTCATTGATGAAGGGATTTTCATATATAGTTATCATTGGAGAAAGAAAGTAAATATAGTATATATATCTAGTTAAAAATAAGACAAATAAGTAAATTCTAATGTAGCTTGTTTGTCTAATAAGTATTATTCAGTACAAAACCATATATATTACTTTATTATAACTATATTTTATACCCATAATGAACTTACTACTCATAAAAAGGTTTGAATTTCTATATAAATAATTCTTCATGGCAACCCATTTAGAACTAAGCACGGGGACTTTTACTGCTTAAATTTCTTTATATCCTCTTACGTGAGTTTATAAGAAAATAAGGTTCCAATTATTATGGTTCCAAGTTTCTTGAGACTTTTAGCCGTTGAAAGATAGATATAAATATTATTATTATCTTTAATAATTATTCAATAAAAAACTCTCACCATATCCATAAGACTGGAATTGTTTCGTCGTTAGAAGTATATCCATAAGGCTGGAATCGGTGAGAGTAATCCTGTTTATTGCCCTCTAAGTGTATTTTTAGTCTGAATTGATTAATCAGGCTTGAAAACGAACAGTTTGGAAAATAAATTTCTCTAGTTCAATCGAATTTCCTAATAAATTATGGAACAAAATATAATAACTTATTCTTGTAAACTAACAACGATGCAATTATTCTGAATTGAAAAATTGTTGAAGAAGATTCATTACAAGTTGAATATTAAAGAGAAATAGGCCTATTGTTTTTTTCTCAGTCTACTAAGAAAAATAGACTTTTACTCGTAATTTTTAATGTAATGTTTTTTTTTGGTATCTTCTCCCTTTCCATGCAAAAATGATAAGATAAAATTTATATATTTGTATACGATTTGCCTAGGAAAAATTGAAAATGTAAGCAAGAGTGGAATATAATACAACAAATTCAAATAAAATATTTAGTTTAGACGTCAGCAAATACGCGTATTGCCTGCTAAGAATTAATTATATGCGAAAAAACGCCAACCAAATTCGAGCAGCCAAGTATTACTCTTGCCCAATGTTTTTCCTTTTTATATTTATTAATTTTATTATTAGCTTTTTAATGTTCACGTGAGGGTACCAATGAAGAACAAACAAACAACGTTATGAGACAACCCACTTTTCAAAATAATCGCCTTATATACGTGGAATTATAAAATAATAATGAGATATGTAGCGATAGTTATATAAAAAATTATAAATTTTTTGATGATAATATATTTTAAATTGGTATTTATCCTTTAAAGATAGTACTAATAAATATACATGACATTGTCATATAGTAATCGATATTTTTTATGCATGGTTGTTGATACACGAATCATTTTTCATTGTAATATTTTTATATATTTATATAATCGATATTCATATTAGACTACTTTACTGGTATATTAGAGTGAAATTCCGCTTGATGCACTAGGATTGTTTAAATTATTTCTGTCTTGTATAATTAGTTTTGATTTTTCATATAATTATTTTTGAGATTTTTTTTATATGATGTCTTCTATTTCTGCTTTTCTTCCAATTATTTTATAATTTTTTAAGAAAAAAAATTAATGGTTATTAGGTTAAGTTTAGATTTGATAGATCTTATTATGATAGTAGTTCTAATTAAAAATAATATTTGAAGATTGGTGAGCAATTCTAAATTCGTAGTAATCATATTATAGCAATACTCCCTCCATTCTTTATTAATAGATTATATAAAAAAAAAAAAAAATTCTTAAATAAGTGACAATTTGACACTTCCAATGTAAAAAATTGATTTACTTTCAAACATACTCCTTCCATTAAATTTATTAAGAGGGATGAAATTTTGACTTTAATTTTTTGAGGTGCTAATAATTAGAAATATTTTAGTCTTATTTCTTTTACTAATGATTATCTTAATTCTTGTGCCCAAATCTATATGATCTATTAAAAAGTACGGAGGGAGTATTTCAAACATACTCCTTCCATTAAATTTACTAAGAGGGATGAAATTTTGACTTTAATTTTTTGAGATGGTAATAATGAGAGATATTTTAGTCTTATTTCTTTTACTAATGATTACCTTAATTCTTGTGCCCAAATCTATATGATCTATCAAAAAGTACGGAGGGAGTATTTTTGAATTAGGTATTGTTACTAAAATCCTTAATCGGTGAGACATATGTCAAGAAATTTATAATACATATGTAAAAATTAATATGAACACATATCACGGTTAGTGTGAAAATACAAAATGATGAACCTTTATATTAACTATAAGATATGGACCTAGCGAGATTTTTTTTTAATAATTTTATGTACATTATGAACTCACAAAATCTATTACTAATGTTATCAAAAAATCTGTCTGCCACCGACTTGGGTCGATTGGATTTATAATGATTTATCCATTTTTTATTTTTTTGAAGATACACCGTAAACATTAATTATATATACACACAATATCTAATACAAAATCTTTTTATCATTTAATTAAAGTCATGGTGTACATGCGGTATCACAAGGGACAGTAGTTTCTTTATTTGACACAATCGACACATTTTTATTAAGTTCCAAAACATAATCCCAATTTTCTTTTTTAACGTTAAAAAAGGGTCCAATCTTAGTGCTAAAACAAATTATAATTAAATAATTTGAAGTCACAGTGGCATCATTAAGAGAATTTTCAAAACACATGGTTTAGCTAGTGGTCAATGTGGAAAATAAACAAAAGTATGGGGCAGTGAAGTATAATAAGTACTTATTAGAAAAGTTTAGCCATTATCACTATACGATCCAAGGTTGAATGTTACACTTGTTTTGAACATTAGTAAAGCAAAATCTAACGTAATATACCTCCCAAAATTGTTTAAAATAATTTAAATAACACGAGTATTTTAAATACGGAGAAATATTTTATCAAATCCTACCGCAATTACATAATTACTACAAGTCAAGCGGAGCTTAGATTTTTTGCTAGAGAGTCCGACTTCAATTATTTTACGTTAGCTCTACAGCGGGGGTAATATTGTCAGCAACGATAGTATTATAAAAAATTAATAATATTCATATTAATTAAGATTATGACATAATTAGCTATATCATTATATTTTCTCTCTTTCATAAAAATTTAACAATATGATTAATTATAAACCACACAATTCAAATTGATACAAATAATTGGTATGAATATCATTACTCATTCTAAAATATTAAAATTTTCAACTAAAATATTAAAATTTTCAACTAGTAATCACTAATCTCGCCAATTTCTTAAAGAGTAGTAGTCATGCCTTCGTCAAAAAATGTCTGCATGATATCATCATTGAAAAAGAATAATTTATTGGACTAGAAATATAATGTTCACATACATTTTAATATTGTACGGTGCCCTCATATTTTCTCCTGCATATTAGTTTTTTTTTTGAAAAATTCTTTCGTGTGGGAGCCACTCGTGTCCCTTGTTCACATTTGAATAAAATTTTTTGTCTCCACGTTTTTTTGACCATTGGATTCAAATAAATAAATAATAAATTAATATGTCATTTCGACGAAATTGCCCTCCTATAGAATTTCTGTACTTATGAGGGGCATGTGGCTTTTATCACTCTCACTATATATATACCCACTCTTACCCTAGAAACCATTTTCAGCAGCAAGTTTTTGAAAACACAAACAGTTTCCATTTCCTAAATTTTGGAAACAGAAAATGGTGAGAGCTCCTTGTTGCGAGAAAATGGGGCTCAAAAAAGGCCCGTGGACGATCGAAGAGGATCAGATTTTAATTGATTATGTCAAAAAATATGGTCATGGAAATTGGAGAGCACTCCCAAAACAAGCTGGTAATACTAAAAATCTTATTCTTCACTAATTATAGATATTTTTGTACTTTGAAAATATTTTTATGATCGATATTAATTATTTTTTTTTTTTTATGCAGGTTTATTAAGGTGTGGTAAAAGTTGTAGGCTGAGGTGGGTGAACTATTTGCGACCAGATATTAAAAGAGGAAACTTCAACAGAGAAGAAGAGGAGGCTATTATTGAGTTGCATGCATTGTTGGGAAATAGGTAAATTCATTATTCTTATCGTTTAGTTTTTAGTCCATTAACTTTAAATATAGTTCCAAATTGGTTCTGAGTTTTCAATGCTAGGAATTTAAGTCCCAACTTCGGCAATATTTAATGGAAATAGTCAACATGTGCACTTTAACCCCATTAGACCACATAGCGAAACTATTTTTGTGAACGTAAAACACAAAGGTGTTGCGAAAAGAAAGTAAAAAATCATACCCGCTCACTTTTCTGCAAAATCAATTTTCAAGTAACGTAGTTGGGTTTATAAGTTCTTGCGTTTTAATCATATTTTTAATGAAAAATCAACATACAAGATATTGTCAAACTAGACTTTGTACGCTTTTCGTAACTCAATTGAGTGATAAACATTAGAATGAGATTAAATGAAAAATAGATACTAGGATGAGATTAAGTAAAAAATTGTCAAATTAGGCTTTGTACACTTTTAAGTTGATGTGTTTTACCGCAAGTCATTGAACTAAATTAATGTATTATATTACTTTGTCAATGTAGATGGTCAGCTATTGCAGCAAGGTTAACCGGACGAACAGATAACGAAATAAAAAATGTATGGCACACTCATTTGAAAAAGAGAGTCAAACGAAACCAAACTACCAAAGAAATGAAACCGGATTATCAATACTCTGATCCCAAGGCACAAATTAAATCCGACGAAATAAAAGATCAAGAATCCGAAGCCATGAATTGTTCGAATCAAATACTAAGGCCCGAGAGTTGCCAGCATTCTAGCGTTACTGACACATCAGCAAGCTCCGTAGAACATGAGACACTGGAAAATTACTTCCTCGAGATGGATGCAAATTTCTGGTCGGAAGTGTTTCCCGATGAGAATCCTGCTGTGACGTGTGATTTTCCGCCAGCCAGATCCAACCCGCAAGTGCAGCTTCCGTTCTCTCCGGTCAATGTTGAAGAATTTTTATACGATTTTAATCCTAGTATGGTTGACGGCGGCATGGATTTTTGGTTCAACCTTACGGAATCACAAAAAGTAGCAGAATTATGGCATTAAAAGCAACTATGATTTTGTATTTTCTTTCTTTGTAGTTTAATTTTACAATTTTTTGAGGTTGTGATACTTGCTCTCGGCTTTTGACCGTGCAATATTTAAACTTGTTGGTCACGAAAGTTGTTAATAAAGAATATGAAGAAATGATAGATTAATGCAACATCCTGGAAATTTCGAATGAATTTTTGGTTTTTAATAGAAATATAGTTATTGTCACGCCCTAATTTTTCTAGAAGACCCGAGACAAGTCCCGAACCTGCTAAAAATTTTGTAGGGTATATTCTCTTTTGAGGTAAAAGACAATTAAAAATATTTATTAGTTTTGGAAATAAAAAAAAGAATTCCATACTAACACTGCAACCTGCCAAACTTACATTTTACAACATAACAACATCAAAGTATACAACAAAATACAAAAAAAAAAAAAACTGACAGGAAATATTTATAAACTCGCCATAACTAAGTAAACACATTGTTTACAATAAAATTGAGCTAAATGCTCAAATACTATATAATATATATATATATATATATATATATATATATATTACATTCCTGACTGATATCCTCTTTCAAATGTACAACATGGATTTTGGCATCAATAACACAATTATAATACGAGAGCTCAATCTTGCTGAGGACTTGCAAGAACAACCCTTCCCTTCCTTGACTAGCAGTAGCTGGCAAAATTTGCAACATTCACGAGTATGTCTTGATAGCATATTCATGAGTGTCACTTGATCAATATACAGGTATTTCAGATGATCATCTTCCTTAGCAAAAAGAAAGGTGCATCTTGATGGTAGATGTGCCAACTTTATCATCAAGATACAAGTAGTATAAAACATCGACAACATTTAACTCTTTTCATTGATAGATTCTTGCCTTATAGATAGGATTTCAGTACTAAGCTGAGTGAGAACTATGTAGATATCTTTCATTCGAGAGTGAGACTTACTATCAACAACAAATCTATTTACAACTCCATTGCTCTCAATGACACTCCAACCAGGAAATGTTTCCACTCTCCTCTTTTTCATCATTTCCCATAGCCTCAAGACATCCTAGCACCCCATTGAAGCATATATGTTTGACATAAGTATATACCTGCCACTGTGTTGAGGTTCTAGTTCGATCAAAATTTCCCCTATTCTTTCTCCTACTTCTGTGTGCCCGTGAATGAAACACCCGTTTAGCAAAGACCCCCAAATAGCTCCATCTGGTTCCTTTTTCATGCTCATTATCAAAACCTCTGCTTCTTTAATTCGTACTGCTCTTGCTAGGAGATGAATCATACAACTATAGTGCTCAATCACCGGTTCTATACCGTAAACTTTACTCATATGCCCGAATAATATCCATGCTTTGTTCACAAAATTGTTGTGGTTACAAGCACAGATGACTCCAATGAAGGTCACAACATTTGGTTTAAGCCCCCTTTTCTCCATCCCCTTGAAAAATTGAATACCCATTTCGTTCTTCCCATTGATGGCTAACCCCAAAATCATAGTGCTCCAAGTCATTACATCCTTACCGGGCATTTGATTGAATAAGGTTGCGGAATCATTTATTTTTCCACATTTTGGTAAAAATCTATCAATGCGGTCCCAAGTTCAAGCTCAATATCAGAGTAACTCTCCTTTATGTACGAGCAAACCCATTTCCCTTCTTCAAACGCGCCCACAGCGGCACAAGCATTAAGAATGCTCACTAAAAGTGACCTATTAGGCCAAAACTTGGCACAACTTTTCAACCCCAGGAACAACTCAATGGCCTCGTTAAATCACTCGTTCGACACATACCCAGATACCATCGCACTACACGAGACCTTGGTTTTATTAGGCATCGAATCAAATACTTTTCGAGCCTTCTCCACGAGCCCATTAAGACAATACCCACTAACAAGACTGGTCCAACAAACCACATTTCTACTCAAACTTTCGTCAAACACTTGACGAGAATCGCCCACCAACCCAAACTTCGAATATATACATATCAAAGAACAAAAATTTCAAACCTTGCCCATTAAATTGAACAAGTGTAGGCATATCGCTATACGCTTTCGCTAATGCTAGAAAAGTTCGACCATTCGGGTCAAAACCGTTTGTTCTCATTCGACTATAAACCCGAAAAGCTAAACCCTTTTCTCTTAGGTTGTTTTTAGAACAACCCATTATCATGACATTGAAATCAAAGATGATGGGAGTTTCAATCTGGTTGAAGAGTGACGTGGCATAGCTCATGCTGCCATTGTCATTGAGTGCACAAAAGGCTAGTAATTTGCTGGTGGTGTATGTGAATTTAGCGAAACCATTGTTGATTAGTTGTATGTGGATTTGTATGAGTTGATCCATTGTTGAACATTTTGTTAAGTGATTAAGGTAGGGAATGTGAGAAATTGATTGGTCTGCAAATCATTATTGATTTATTCTTGCTCTCTTTTTTTTGGGGGGATGTGGTGTTAAGTTTATTTTACCCCTATAATTTGATTTGTTTCAATATGCCCCCATCCTTTGATTTCGTTAGTCAAGTTAGGCCAAGTACTTAACACCTTTATAATCTGTTAAATAACGGCGTTAAATGGGATTATTGAAACGATATTTAAAGGATAGGGGTAAAATAAAACTTATCTAACGAAAAAATAATTAATATTTTCGAAGCTTAAATTTTTAGGTTTCTTTAGTTATTACTGCTAACTTTTAACTTAATTACAACAGAATAAACTAAAAAAGATTTGAGCATATTATAGCATGTAAAATACTCCAACAACATGCAAAAGTAACAAATACAAAACAAACTCAACAACTAACAAACTCCTAAAATTATCAAAATGATCAAGCTTAGATGAAAATTTTAAAACTTCCAAAATAAAAACTGGTAGCATAAAATCTAAAACTAGTTATTGAGCTTAGATGCCCTTACAATAAATAAAATTAAGTTTGCAACCACCACACGAGAATGAAAATTTTAAGACTTCCAAAATATGACATTTATTAAATGATTATAACGGTGTTAAGTATTTGGCCTAATTTGACTTACGGAATTAAAGGATAGGGGATATATTGAAACAAATCAAATGAGGGTAAATTGAAACGACACTTAATTGATAGGTGGCAAAGTGAACTTTACCCCTTTTTTTTTTTGCATAATTTTTTTTTTCTACCCATATTTAACGTAACCAATGGAGCCAAAGAAGATATATGTTCTCCAATTCTACAGGGTCTGCCCGATCCGACCTGGATTCGGAGGGTTTGATCTGGAAAGACTCATAAAAGATCCGGATCCGACCCAAGCTCATGGGGTCATGATTGGGTCGGGACCCGATCAACAAACACGCTGCCTCTCTAATTTACACAATTAATCAGCTAACATGGCTACTCAAGGGATTGGCATTCGAGTGGATTTGGCTCCAACCTAACCCAAATTCAGATACTCTAAGGGTGAGATCGGATATGGGTCCTATATTTTTCTATTTAACCCGATCCGCAACCATCAACAGTCTCGCACATTAGTAGCTCATAGCCCGCAACCCAAATTATTGGGCATCTCTATTTGACACAAATAATAGCCCATCTGTACCATACAAGAAAACAGCTTTTGAACACCTTTCATGTACAAATCAAAATTTGATAACTTGGAGACCGATCCAACAATTGATAAACAACCCAAATCTAGAATTACAATTTAGAAGAAATTGGTACGGTGAACAGCACATCAAAACCCTTGTTTTCACTAATTACTTTATATTCCAATGTCTCAAATTCACCATACCAAATTCAACAATTGTAATTCTCGATTTAGGTTATTCATCAATTGCTGAGTCGGTCTCCAAGTTATCAAATTTTGATTTACACACGCAAAGTGTTTTGAGTAAATCCCCTTATCGGCCTCTCTCTGTGAGTCGCTCGAGAAGCAGCCCCTTATCGGCTTCTCAGCCTACATAGGTAATTGTCTATTTATATGTTTTTTTAATTATTATTATTATAGAATATTTTACCCTTTTTTGCTAAGTCGGGCCTAGGAGTCACCAAAAATTTCTAATTTTTTTATGAACTTACTTCTAATTGATGTAACATATTCCTAACCTTCATTGTATCAATATGGGTATTAGAAGTACTCAATCACCACTGCCTATCTTTCAGAATTTTAATTAAACCGCTAAGCCCTTTTGTTCAACTCAAAATTATTTTAAATTATACTCTATTTTTTAAAAATCGAGTCACTGTAAAGGGTAACACTTTTGGCTATTGCAGCTTAATTTATTCAGTTTGATTGCTTAGTTAGACTACAGTGATTGAAAATTTTGGATTATTTTATATGCATACGTAGGGTTATGGATTTTGGAGAATGGAGATTATCATTTTATTTTTTTTTTTGTTTTGTGTCTCTTATCCTATTATTATTTTGCTTTACTTCAGATGTCATTTGTTGAATTTAATAAAAAATTGGGTTCAAGAAAATTCAACTCAAGCAGTCAAGCATTTACAAGAGTATCAGTTTCAAGTTTAATAGCAAACTCAAGTTATATTATTCTATTCGTCTTATTTTTATTTCTAATGGGGAACAGGTTTCCAGATTTTTGAATTTTTTATTTTTATTATTACATATAAAGGGCTAAAAAAATTTTCCTCGCTCTGGACCCCAATTTCCCAAAACCCTGCCAGATCATTGGATCTTATTTTAGGCTGGGAATCATTATAAAATATGATGATAATCATATATTTCGAGTCGACCAATACACGATTTATTTAGAAGTAATATAGTATTTTTCTGATAATTAAAGTTGACATTGTCTTCTATTTCAAGCATTTTTTTGTCAATGCGATAAAAATGACTGAAAATGCCATATTCCTTAAATAATGGGGACCGAATCTGTCCCTTTTACAATTTATGCGGACTATTAAAATTATGAGGACCAATTAAAATTTTACTTGAAACTATGGGGACTATCAGTGTAATTCACTATTTCTTGAGAACGGTGAAAAAAAAAAGCTTTGAAATGGTATATATTGAATTTTTATATAATATTATTAGTGATTAGAAGATCATGATCTGTAATTCATTATAAGATCCACATTAATTATAATTACAATAAATTTTGTATGCATGGTTGTGAAAAAACTGATTTTTGAAGGATAATATAAGTACCAAAATTTAACACCAAGTACATAAAAAATCAACATCAAATAGATGTTAATTACAACCAAAATATTTTTACTACAATAAACTAATTATTTCAGACTAAGTCCTTGAATAAGAGTAACCAAGCGAGGATAAGGTCTTTTCAATATTATCATCTCAAAAATGTACTTTCCTATCACTGGAAATAACAATTTCTAACATTGTGTATTTTCCATAGCTACCGAATTCGGAAGCGGAAGTGGGAATCGTCAAGTGAAATGAAAGTGGGAAACACGGTATAAAATATAGGGGAAACGATTGTACTTTTCGGATACGATTGTAAAACATATGAGAAACGTAGAGAAACATATGTGATTCTTTAATCTCGAATTGGAAAATATTTTTCAAACTTATGAATACCCGTTATACGTGAACTTCCATACTTATATTTAATATTTTTTATAAACATATTACTCATAATTTAAAAGAATATACATAAAAAAAAATTAGCAAAAAAATACTAAAAACACTATATTAACTATGAATTTATTAATTTTTATTTAATTTTGTAAGAATATGTGCTCGTCAAATTTCCTATAAGTTTCCTACTAGTAACATTTCCTAATCATTTCTCATGCGTTTCCTATGTGTATCATTTGAGTTTTCGAGACGTTTCCTATGGGTTTCCGAGGCGTTTCTTTCAAAAAATTTCGGCGTTTCACCTTGGTACCGGAAACGCGTTTCCAAATAAATGCATTTCACACTAGAAACCGGTATTTCCAGTAACGATGGTCATTTCTATTTCAACATTTTATTAATTTGTTTTCACTCACTACGAGAAAAATGTCATTTAACGTCGGCCAAAATAAGTCGTTAAATTAGAAAATCCGTCGTTCTTTTATATTAACTACGGATTAACGACAGAAATTTTTTCCACCGCTAAAGCTCATCGGTAAGAAATTAATGACGGAAAAAAATTTCCGTCGTTATTTAACGACGAAAATTATCCCTCGTAACGTAATTTTTCTATTGCTAATCCGTCATTAAATCAACAACAGAAAAAAAATCCGTCGTTAAATTTTACGGATGATAGACCAACATCTGTTGCCTGTATCTTAGAAACGGTGTCCAACATGTACACCTAAGTAATAGGCCATGACCAACGGCATGCCTCTCGCCACCTTGGCTACCACTGGAATCAGTAGGAATCATAAATGGAAGTCCATGCCTAGCGTATTGTCCATCCCGGCCACATCCTTTAATGACCATCTATGCACATTTAACAAACACGATTATGATAAATGATACAAGGGCACATTTACTTTATAGAATAAACAACCACCATAACATAGCACATTTAACCCATACACATATTGTAATACCCTCATTATT
>MKEJ01059489.1:0-19592 GCA_001753735.1 Embelia ribes
AACTAAATGAACGAGTTTGGTAAAACGAAGGTGAGCTATACTATTGGATCATGTAATTTCAACAAAAATTCTATTTGGTCTACGTAGTTTCAATTGCAATAGTAAGAATCCCATGCTTTGATAAATTGATAGATCCAGTCTCACCCCCAAATTTTAGATGAATGACATATTTGGTCCTTGCTTTGGTTTTTTCTCGTATTGGAAAAAAGTAAAATGTTAAAGTTAGAAGTAGTAGTGATCATTAGACCAGCATTTTTGCGGGTTTACTCTCAGACCCACTGGGTAGACCCTCACCTGCCCTGCAATAGATCCGTACATGCTCCACACCTGCAGTAATGGAGGGCAGGTATGAATATGAGAAGCAGACCTGCGACCCGCAAAATTGCCCCGCAGACCAATATATAAACAATTAAAATTTTCTATATAAATACATGGTGTGGGTATAAGCCTCATATTTATTTTCTCAGACCCGTGGCAACCTGCAAACCCACGGCGGCTTGCAGAACTAGACCAGTAGACCTGGGATCCGTCGAGTATGGGGAGGGTAAACCCGCCTGGTCTAACGAACATCCCTAGTTAGAAGAATGTAAACATAATCCTAATAAAAAGACAATGTTATCTCCATATAAACTGCATATTAGTCACTTAATATGATTTTAAATTATTTTGAGTTGATAATAAGGATCAATTGTGTCACTTCTTCAAAACTTAGGAATTATGTTAAAAAAATTAAAACTATGGGGAACAAATACAATTTTCAGTAATACAATAGGGACTGTTATTATGATTAACCCTGAAGGAATTATGCCTTTACTTGGTTCGAATATTTTTGTCACATGTTATACCTATTCAATTTTTATTTATTTATTTATTTATTTTTTTTTTTTTTTTGGGGCCAAAGCAAGTACCGATTTGTAGTCTTTACAGCAATAATCATTTTTTAATTTTTGGTATGGGCCATTGATTTGTAGTCTTTTTAGCAATAATTAATTGTGTACATCCCGCATATCCCATGGTCTATCTAATTGGTGAATCAAAATTACTTTTATTCTTTCAAGCATTAAATTACGGTGTAAGTTGAGCTTAGTCTTGTTAGAACTCGATTCGTTCCTTCAGAAATATCTACTAGCTTAATTTTAAACATATATATATATATAAAATTTTCATTTTTATATATTAGTATTGATTTTCTCTCACTTACGTATTAATTACTTAATGGAAGCATATATAAAAATTCTAAATATATGTCTGTATAAAATCTTCACCCGGCTTAAATCCGAAAAAGCAAAAACTTTCAGCTTATAAACCAATTTTAATTTTGTATATATGTGAGGCTAAAAGCTTTTTGTTGGATCAGTGGAAGGATAGTCCACCTCATTGTTGGGCCGTGTGTCCAATTTGCTAAATGTCTGGCCCAAAATTAAAGGATGCATTTATGTGAAAATTAGCAAAAATCATTTTAGGTGTTTTTGCTCTCGTTGAGAGTCGAACTCAAGACCTCCCGCTTACTAAACGGGTGCTCTAACCATCTGAGCTACGAGAGCAACATGTCCATTCGAAACATTCTTTACATAAATATTTTAAAGGTAATAGACGTAAATTACTAATTTAGTAAATTGTGACAAATTAATCACAAGTTCACAACTATACTATTAAAATGAATCAGAGGTGACCGAGTGTTCTTGTTTCCGTGACAACTATATTCGACGCACTCAAGTAGTGTAGATGCGGGATGGTTGTTACCATCTGTAAACCACAATCAATTATTGGGCTCGTGTTGTAATTCACAATTAGCGCTCAAATATTTCGAGTTAACAGTTACTTTAGCATGCAAGTCTAACCGTTTCACCCATGTAGGCAGAACTGCGTTGGCCAACCATGATTAATATTCATTATGTCATTGTAAATTTCATGTCTAGATAATAATTAGCATATTTTTTTGACTTACTATAAGTTCTTTGTCAAAAAGCATAGAACGTTAGTACTTGATGATTCAAGTTCTTTATCACAATTAGTTATTTCTTTTCTACTTGGCGCATACTTGTCAGTCCGTAATTGGTGTTTGCACCATTTTGGTACAAACCGGGTAGTACCAAAACTCCTCGCTTTCCAAATATCCAAAGTACAAAACTAGATTTGTGCCAAACGCGAATGGAAAAAATAGCATTTATTATCAGAGCACAAAATGCGGCAAGACTTGAGATCTACGCTTGTAATGTCAACTTATGGAACTTCGGAATGCTGCAACATTTATGAAATCATGTGTAACACATTAATTTATAGATAAATTATAATTTTGTTTACGTTCTCTGGTAATAGATTTATAATTTTTAGGTGAAGTGTTTTGGTTGCTGAGTCACTCTTAACCATGGAAAGGTACAGAGGAGGGGGTTCGGCATGGTCGTTTCTTAAAAACAGACCTCTTCTTCATGTTGTGGTCGTGGGCTCGTTGGGCCTTCTCGTGGCATGGACACTTTGGTCAATTTCCCCTATGCCCTACGCTTCGAATCTACCCGTAAAGGTCAGATCAGTATTCGAAGGCATCGTCCATGATATTGATAAGACTTGTATTGACCCGAGGCAGGGGCCATTGTACGACGACCCCAGTCTTAGCTACACAATAGAAAAACCTATCAAGAAGTGGGACAAAAAGAGACGGGATTGGCTCAAGAAATACCCTTCTCGTGCAATCGGAGCACGTGATCGGATCCTCCTAGTGACGGGATCTCAGCCGTCACCTTGCAAGAACCCGATTGGTGATCATTTGTTGTTAAGGCTTTTCAAGAACAAGGTTGATTATAGCCGGATCAATGGCTATGATATCTTCTACAATAATGCTTTACTCCACCCGAAAATGGACTCTTATTGGGCCAAGATATCGGTGGTCCGGTCCGCCATGGTGGCCCATCCAGAGGCCGAGTGGATTTGGTGGGTCGACTCGGATGCAGTGTTTACGGATATGGATTTTCAGCCCCCGATGAAGAGATACAAAGGTTATAATCTCATCGTGGGCGGAAGACCTGAATCTGTTTACGAAAAACCAAGCTGGCTCGGGCTCAATGCCGGTGTTTTCTATATAAGGAATTGTCAATGGTCCATGGACTTCTTGGAGGAGTGGGCCAAGATGGGCCCACAAACTCCGAACTACAACAAGTGGGGCAAGATCTTAGCTTCGACGATCAAAGATAAGGAATATCCGAATTCGGACGATCAAACGGCTATGGTTTATTTGCTTCTGAAACAAAAAGATAAGTTGGGCGATAAGGTGTTTCTCGAGCACGAACATTGCATCCAAGGGTATTGGGAAGGTTTAATCGGATCATTCGATAACATTACTAACAATTACGCGGGCTTAGAAAAGAGTAAGCGGGAGTTGAGGAGGCGACATGCGGAGAAAGTGAATCGGGCTTATAGTGGATTGTGGGAGAAATATCTAGGCATTGCCGGGTATAAGAATGATGCGGGGAAGAGGCCATGTATTACTCACTTTACGGGGTGTCAGCCTTGTAGCGGGGAGCACAACTCGATGTACACCGACGACTCTTGTTGGAAGGGAATGGAGAGGACGTTGAATTTCGCCGATAATCAAGTATTACGCAATTATGGTTTTGCGCACTCTAATCTTTTAGATTCTTCTTCGGTGTTGAATATTAGAAAATGAGTATTATGTTTTATTTCAAATATCGAACATTCCAACATTTTCTTTTCCAAGATTTTATGCACCAAATGTGGTGTAAGGTTTTTTATTTTTTTTAATCATAGCCAAGGTATTTCCTCTCTGCGACAAAAGTGTCACAATGCATCTCTATTGTTGTCTAATTATTAAATTATAAATAAAAAATGCATCAACAAAAGGCTCGACACAATGAAACATTTTAGATGTAGATGCGATACATATGTGAAATATATCAACGCCAAAATTTTCAAATAACATAAGTAACCAAATTAAGGTTTTTACTTGTTACTTATGCAACTTTTTTTTTAAATCAAGTTTAAAAGTAAAATTGTCAAATAAAGCTGCACTAATTGATAGCTTAATTAATTTAATCAAACCTACCCGTAAGTTGCGAAACAAGCTTTTATAGTATTTCATTTATAGGTAAACTTATAAAGTATACTACTACGACTTTTTATTTCCCAAACCCACTTGTTTCAAGTTTGTATAATAATATGATTGGTTAAGTAGCTTATGAGAAACACCCATCATTTTAATATTAATTATCCGACATACACACACACACACACATATATATATATATATATATATATATATATATATAACAGGGATGACGACAGGGGGGAGTAGGATGCCGACGTGGAAGGAGAGAGAGAACAACAAGAGGAGAGAGAGGCGGCGGCGGGCGATTGCCGCCAACATATTCGCGGGGCTGAGGATGTATGGCAACTATAAGCTCCCAAAGCACTGCGACAACAACGAGGTGCTCAAAGCGCTCTGCGACGAGGCCGGTTGGACCGTCGAGCAAGACGGCACCACCTACCGGAAGGTATCTCTCTCTCTCTCTCTCTCTATCTCTCTGTGATCGTCGCTGTATTTGTTTGACCTTTTTTTGTTGTTTTCTTTATTTTTCTTTCTTCGGTGCATTTTAGCAGCTGAGATCAGATTAGGCGCACGCTGCTGTTCTTTTCGTTTCGATTTAGTTATTATGCGCCATTAAATAGGCGCACCTTAATTTCTAAAGGCAGAGATGTCACCAGGGTACATATAATTTTTATGGGTAGTTGAAACGAAAAAAAAAAATTATTAAAATTATAAATAAAAAATTTTACATTTAAAATTTTGGCCAAAAAAATATGGGGTGCCTTAGTCGCCTTGGTAAACTCATAGACCCGTTTCTGTTAAAGGGGTAGTTTTATCTCATTAGATAAATTCTAATCATCATCGGTGTTTTGGATTCTAGAAATCTCATGATAAATGCGACAATAGGTTTGTAGGTGTGAAAATATACTAGTAACAATTTTTCTATATTACTTAATTTTTCCCTACGAAGCTGCGAAACACTAGTTAAGAGTAGGCGAAGTTATAATTTCGCATTACACATGATATATGCAGTTATTTTTTTAAGAAATTGTAAAGAAATACTGGAGTGAATAATTTTGAAGTATTAAGTTTCTCCTAGAGAAATCGAGTTTCTAGGGAGTTTGCTTAGACTGTAAAAATAAATGAGAAGAACTGGTATGAATGATTTTACATGATTTTACGGTGCATTTTAGTGGCTCCGATCAGATTGAAAGTTGTTTTGGTTCCCTTTTCGTTATTATGCGCCAGTGAAGAGGCGTACTTTAGCAGGTGTGGAGTGGAACTGATGCACAATTTGGAGTGCTCTTGCTTTATTTTGAAAAAGAGAAAAATAGATGTGCACAAATGTTTGGTTTTGGCGATTTGCAAATCAGATTAGGCTCACAGTGCTGTTCTTTTGGTTCCAATTAAGTTATCATGCACCATTGGAGAGGCGCATTTTAGTGGGCACAGATGATCAGAAAGGAAATAAGGAAAAAAGAAGTGTGCAAAATTGTTTTCAATTAGGTTCAGTTTAGTCGTATTGCATAGGTGAACATGCGCATTTTTGCAAATTTTCCTCATACAATTTAGCAGTGGGCCTATCTCGAATCTTACTCTTGGACTGTGTCGATCTGCAGTTTGTTAGAGTTTAGTTATCTTTTGCAAGTATACAGGTGCATTTTAGCAAATTGTCCTGGCACATGTTCGGTGTTTCCTCATTAAAATTTTATTCCTGCATGTGTTTAGTACAGATTTCCAGGTATTTGATGGCAGTATTTTGAATCAAAAGATAATTTGGGTTCTTAAGCTGGTGTTTGCCTGAACATAAACATCACTGTCCTTGAGTAAGATCTCAGACCAGATGCGGGAGTTTTTTTAACCTCTTTCTGTTTCTCTACTTTGTCTTTCTTCTCTTTATTGTTGGAGATTCCGTTGTGCAAACACTACCTCAATATTCAAAAGTAAATCGATAATGTGATGAGACGATATTGCACATTGGTGTACCAAGGAGAGGCGGTGGCAGCCTCCTTGTCTTTGAATTCCGATATTTCTGTAGGATGCGTAATTAAAATTTAAATATTTTAGAATTTGTATAGGCCATGTCCCTAAAGTTAGAATTAACTTAGAAAAAATTGAACTTGGCCGCCCAACTAAAAAGCCTAGTTTTAGCACGGATGGTGCCCCTCTTTTGATTCTATAACAAGATTTTCCCTTGAAACCATTCTAAACACTAGCTCGAATGCGCCTTAGCACGGACAGTGGTTCCCAACATTTAATTAGCAATTTGCCATATTTAAATTTTACTTCACCCCTAAAATATTGACATATTTAAATTTTACTTTACCCCTAATATATTGAAAATAGCTTTTTCAGGGGGAAAAGAAAGTGAAAATTGAGGAGGATGCTTTGGGCATCATGGCACCAAAACTTTCTTTTTCCACCCTAGATAGCTTTCCTAGATTTGATGCAACATCTTTATGGGGGATGTCTGTACTTTGTTCTCAGGTGTGAACATGCCTTTAATTCCTGAAACATGCATGACCCTTTTCAGTTCTCTCTTATTTTCCATTTTGGTCATTACCATTTCTGTTTGCCATTCTTGTGAAACCTTTGAGTTGGACTGAAGTTCAATTATTGAGGTCCAATTATTAAGGTGCAATAAAATATATCAGTTAAACCTTTTTAGAGATCTAATTTCTAGTGGATTTTCCTGACTCAGTTGACAGGCCAGTGACAACAACATAATTATGAAATTTCTATTTCTCGCAGTTTACCAAATATGGCACCCTAATAAGTCATATAGGATTGCAAAACTTTTAACTTATTTAGGCTAAAACAACAAAATAAATTCAGCTTAAAAGTTGTAGTCTATTGTTTAGTGCAATATTAGCTATAATTGGCTCTATATTGTGAGCTCTCACTTAGACTTGGCATCTTCCTATTACTGGTAGTGGACAATGTTCAATGAAGGGTTGTTTAATCAGGTAATATTATGTTTCTGTTCTAAAATGTCTCATTAGTTTGGGAAAATTGTTACTTTTAACATACATACTGAATTAAGAATTTTCATTTAATTATCTTCCGTGGTACCTACAAGAGAGTTATGTAGCTCAAGGACAGGCACTCTCCCATTCTTAATTTGATCGAAAACTTATTTCCAATCTTTTTATTGAGTTGATTGATAACCTCGTTATCAGAACACTCAGGTGGAATATGCTATTTGTCAAATAGTTACTATATATCATGCAGGGATGCAAGCCTATGGAACGCATGGACATTGTTGGTGGATCTGCCACAGCAAGTCCGTGTTCATCGTACAATCCAAGCCCCAATGCTTCATACAACCCAAGCCCTAATGCCTCATATAACCCAAGCCCTTTTGCTTCATATAACCCTAGCCCAGCTTCTTCATCCTTTCCAAGTCCTCGCGCATCTTTCAGCACTGATGCCAATGCCGATGGCAGTTCCCTAATACCATGGCTAAAGAACCTTTCATCTTCTTCTTCATCGGCCTCCTCATCCAAACACACCCATTTTCATATGTATGGTGGTGGTTCGATCAGTGCCCCAGTCACCCCTCCACTGAGCTCTCCTAGCTCTCGAACCCCACGAATCCGAACCGAGTGGAATGATCCTTCTGCCTTTGCAGGCTGGGTTGGCTCGTTTCCATCTTCTACAAACTCCGAATGGTTGAACGGGATCCGAATCCCTCAATCTGGGCCTACGTCTCCGACATTTACCCTTGTTTCTTCGAATCCATTTGGGTTTAGGGACGAAGTTATGACAGGTGGAGGGTCACGTATGTGGACACCTGGCCAAAGTGGAACCTGCTCCCCTGCCATTGCGGCTGGGACTGATCATACAGCCGATGTACCCATGGCCGAGATAATTGTGGATGAGTTTGCTTTTGGAAACAATGCAACGGGGCTGGTGAAACCGTGGGAAGGAGAGAGAATCCATGAGGAGTTTGGTTCGGATGATCTTGAGCTTACGCTTGGGAGCTCAAAAACAAGGTTTGTTGAAGTTTGCTACTTAGTTTGGTGAATCAAATGACATTGTCTTATTTCTTTTATTATCGGATTAACTAATATTCATGCTGCAGGTAAGGAATAATCAGGAGGACAGTTTGGAAGAAAGTATGCGTTCGAAGTTTGGTGTTTGTATAAGAAAGAAGAAGAAAGTCCTTTTCCGTTCTTTCGGAACTAAATTAGAACTTTAAGCGATTTATTAGCTTATTAGTTTCTTCATTTCTTGTAAGATAAAGGAGACATGATTGTGCCTCCGAGTTCTTATTTAACTTGCTTGAATTGTAGGGCTTGCCATTTGTAAATTCTGGTACTTTCTGTCACAGTATAATTTATGCCCTTTACCATTAGATCAATCTTCAGTATCTTAGTTCGATTAGTGGCAGTTTTGGCAATATTTATTTTGTTTTGTGAAATTGTTTTGTATTTTGGTGTAATGTATTACGAAATTGTTGCTTGAGAAGTCAAGTGGAACTTTTTGAAGAGACAAAAGAACAGGCGTGGACCAGCTATCTAGCATGCCACTAAAATTTTCAGCTTTAGTACTTTTTTGACTGAAGGCCATGTTACCACCTTGTGTCAAGGTAAAATTGATGCCACTTTTGACTTGTGAAGATGAGGGATCCAAGAAGAAAAAGTATGTTTATGCTTTGATGTTGAATGGTTTGTATGATTAGCTTTTGAAAAGCTATTTTTAAATTAGAGCTAAAACTTCACCCTTTCTTTTAGACACTTGAGATATCCTTGTTCATCAGGTCCAAATTTTCAGTTATTTGCATCAGCTGGCTTGAGTATTTAGATGCCACTGTAAATGTGCATTTCCGCCCTCTCGTTGGATGGTTATTTGACTAGCATTTTTCATTTTCGAGATTTCACATTTCCATGGATCGTTGTGCAAGCTCAAATTGTCCCTATGAAAGGAACCGGTATAGAAAGGCTAGTCACAGTTGGTTTAGTTACAGTTTTTAAACTTTACAATTTTTTTCTTAAAAGCTGGGACAGCCTAAATTTGCTAAATTTTTTAAGCCTTTTTCCGCCCCCCTGATTTGACCTTGAAAAACTAAAGGTTTTAAGCTGATGCATTCTAACTTTTTTCTCAGCCTTAAAAAAGCTAAACTTATACTTCAAAATTGCACGCTAAACTAACCCAACTTTTTTTTGGAATTTACCAAACTAACCCAACTCAATCAGTAGAAAAAGAGGAAATAAGAACACCACGAATAAAACTAAAGATTTCACGGTGGTAAGAAAGTAAAAAAATACCTGCTTGCAATATATTTCTGCAGCTGAAAGCATCATCTTTCTAATTCCTACCAAACAACGAAATATCGAAACATTGTTCAATTGAAAAATTATGTACATCCAAAGAAGTTACAATCACTTTACAAATGATCGAAAAACATATTCCCAAACGTAAGTACTTGGCCTGTACAACCACTTGCGAGCAAATTTTGAGCGTGGTACAAAGAATAGAGACCGAAATCATATAAATGACAGTGTCAAATATGGAATGCACATTTCGTGTGAGGCTTAAAATTCATCATTTAAGCGCCTCAAGTCTTTCAAATCTCGTTACCAATCATGACCTATCAAGTCTTCGATACAAATCACCAAGTGCGTGATAAAGGATAGCTGCTGCAGGAGGCTGAGGCATTAATCCAAGAAGAATATCCGATGCTTTTATCGATGAGTTACCATAGAATCTGGAGTTCTCTTGTGTGCGTGTGGTGACTACGCTTCCTTCCAGTGAACAACCAACAAATGCACCTGCGAAAGCAACATGGATCTTGTTCTATCATCTCTCTCAAATGTTCTTTCATCTTAATACGCAATGAAATTTGAAAGCACCAAGTAAAAGAAAGCATTCTAACTAGTATGAGAGAACAAAGACAAGAAATAACAAACACAATATGTCAAACTTCATCATTATAAATTAAAAAGTGGCTTCTCTCGCAGTTCTACCAAATACTGAATTGCTTTTCCAGAAAATTTTCGAAATAACTTAAATNNNTCAACAATAACAAACTCAGCTCAACCATAAAATTTACAACTGGTCACAATCTCTGAAAAATTAAAAGTACTTGATCCTCGAACTCTTATTAACAAACAAGCAACTATATCCATCAGCAACTTTTTAGGGGTACCACTAGCAACAATTCCAATATTTTTATTTTAAAAATAAACTTTCACCTTCCTGTCCAAGCAGAAACTAATAGTTAGAAAAGGTTTGGTACACCTGAGGTGAATTTCAGTCAGAAATGATACCTTTACTACAACTATATGTATAGCAGGCAGCATAACCTCCATCACCAGCACGTAGATCAGCTTCAGCAGCCCTTCCGACAACTCCAACAGCCGCACTCAAGCCGGCTCCAACCGAGAAATGCACATTCCCACCAAATGTTTGTACGGCTTTACTATTTCTTAACACAATTATGAAGTCTGTCACCTCACCCCCAGCCTGTTTAATTTCAAAGGTAGAAGATATTAAATAACAAAAAGTGAAAAACAAATGCTCAAGAAGACTGCATAATATTTCCCCACTAAGAGCTATAAGTTAATGAAGATGCTTTGTCAAAGCTGATCACCATGCTAAGTTTCAACATTTTGGATCATCAGGATATAAATTGTGGAATGATCATTAATTGTTGTATAGCATTGGCAATGATGACGTGGTTCCTGGAAAATTTTCAATATTTTTTCCATGCTGGGCACATGAAAGAGTGTTCAAATGATGGCGTAGCGTCTTACTATTTTGATCAACTTTAAAGCCACAAATGCGTCAAATTGTCGAGAGAACCATATCCAGCTTCAAGACAGATAAAAGCAACAATAGCGGAGACATTTTGCTGTAATATCTACAGTTTAAGTAACTTGAAAGTTATGTGATAATATTTCACCTGAGCTCCCCAACCAACACCACACGTAGAAATTGCAGATGGTGGAGACCAAGATCCATCTTCTCTGCGAGCGACAACCAACCCAGTTCCAATGTTATAAGTCACCACCATTCCGACCTTTGCAATTGTCAGAATTGCAAGGCCTTTCGCTTGTTTTAAAATAGATGCTGGAATGGACTTTTCAGGTGTCAAAGAGCCAATCTGCATAAAAATGCCACAAGATAGAAAATTCTTTATATTCCACAGGGAGACATTGATGTTTGCGATATGTTCTACAAAACAAAAGAAACACAATCGTGAAAAAGAAAAAGGGCAGGATCTTGCTATTGGCAATATAATCCAGGAGACTCTGCAGCAACTGCCTACAAATTCCATACAAGTGCAAAAAAAGCATGCAACAAAGATAACAGCCAAAATCAAATTAATGTACTACATTTAACAAATTAGAAGATCTTTTCCTATTTTCTTCAAATCCATCACTGAAATCTACAAGAATACCTTATCATGCAGGTGTCGAAAAATACAATATACGGTCCTCAAAAAAATCAAAGCAGCAAAACCTCACCTTAATATAACCTCGAATAGCATTAGTAGCCTTATAAATTTCATGTTCCATTGACTGACCCCAAGGAAAATTAAGCCACGATCTCAATGTACTAAGATCCGTTAAATCCCGAGTCGGCAACTGTGAAGCGCGACTTACTTGGTCAATCAAGTACGGCTGGACTGATTCCAGCCTCACACAACAAACATCACAAACTCTTTGTGGGTCCCCAGTTCGAAACTTGACAGGCAGCAAACTTCTTCCTCGTGAACACTGATTGCAGAAAATGCCTCCACAAAACCGACAATGATGCCTCGAACACATGATCGGATGGAAACGCACACTACACAGCATGCAAGCAGAAGCAGCACTATCTGCTAACCACTTGGGTGGTTCTGCTTCAAGGATATCCCTTATGTTACCTGTTAAGAAAGATTGCATACTTTACATTTTGGAATATTTTAATACTATTGTGTGCATATAGAATGAGGAAATAACCTATATATGCAGTGATTTTTACTACATTTATACAAAGGCAAACCAGTTTGCTGGTAAATTCTAGGGTAAAGACCATTTTCAACTTTAAACACAAAATAAATCTGTTCTTGAAACTATTTACCGAAATAATCCTCTTTTGGAGAGTGACATCCGAATGGCGAGTTTGATATCTGAACTTGCTATTTCAAATGAGATTTTATGACACTGGCAATAATGACAACTTCTTGAATACTTGCCATTTCAAACGGTGATTTCAAGCAAAAGTTCTTAATTATTTTCTTTTCAAACATAAAACTCATCTTTTCAATTAGCTGTGTGTTCAAAACAAACATGACATTTTAAATGGCATTTTTGAAAATATGCTTATTTTGGTAAATACTTTTAAAAAGGTTTATCTCAGTAAAAGTAACGAAAACAGACTTCTTAGTGTTTTAATTGGTAGACTAGGCCGGATAGCATGAAGGTTCGGGATGCACCAATCAGGTTTCAATACAATAAAATTGTCCCATCTAAAATGACTTTCCCTCTAAAAAATATTAACTTTACATGTAGGCGTTGAAGTCTGGTCTCAATGAGTAACTCTACTCATCATCATCACCATCCCCATCCAAGCCTTTAAGCAATGAGTAACTCTAATGTGAATTATTTTTCTCTAGGTTTTCAAAGCCTTACCAAAGTTAGCTTCTGTGAGGGTGTGAGCCATTTCCTTCCAAGCCTGCTCAAGAAGATGATCTGTCATCCACGAGATAGCATACCCACGGACATCACCAGAAGCAAGAGAAGTCACTTTCCCTTGAGCAACAAGTAGCATATCTAGGACCACATCCCACATAGTCATCTCCTTCTCTTCTCCGACAAACTGGTCCCAGCTCGCGTCATAATCGGGAAAGTGGGCCCCACCCAAGCAAAGACCCTTGTTCCATTCTTCTCGAACACTTTCCGACATTGGTGGAACCGAGACTGGTATCCACACCCCAGTTTCTTCGGAAACAGGTAACTCATAGGAAAAATACTTTCCTTCTTTGACCTTACTGTCATCATCTACCAACAGGTTATTTTCTTGACTTACCAAATTGCTCGGTGCTGGAAAACTATTGCACTTTTCTTCTTCCTCCCCACTTCCATAAGCCTGGACACCATGACCATAACGATAGAAGGCAATAAACAACCAAAACTCAAAAACCTTAGAAGAGTACACTGAACTATGATTCTGTCCTAAAGTAACATACACACTAATCTTCATTTATCTTAACCAAACAAATGAAATGAAACTACGAAAGTATTGCTTTATTTTGCATAGCAAATGATTCTAAGTTGGGCAACCTTTTAAAAATATCTTTCATAAACAAAACTTTATTCCAACTATTGAACAAATAACCTTGGGCCCCCGAGCATAGCTATTGTGATCAACACTGTCCGAACCCACAAGGCATAGCCGTCAACTCCCTAAACTAATCATCTCATTCTCAAAATTGATTTCAAGTACCTCAAAGAAAAAGTTTAATATTACCTACGTCCATCAATTCCAATGGTTAAGTCAATTTCTTCCACCAATTAATTGCAATCACAGTTTCGGAATGAGTATCAATGATCTCATTACAACATCCCATATACGAGATAATAAATGAATTAACGTCTAGATAACAATAGGAAAGAATCAGCTCATATAAAGAATCAACTAACTTTTAGTAACAACTGCCAACTACTTAAAGCCTGCCATTCATTTTCAAATATAAGCTATAAACTGCCATTTCTATGACACTTGTTTTGAAAGGAAAAGGGGGTTCTTTTTCTCAATTATGACAAATACATTAGCATCCTCTCCGCAATTAACCTTGAGATGAAATGAAAACAAAGAAAAGAATGCATTTCTTCTCTATTTGAGAACAAATGATATCCCTTTCGAGAGTTAAGGTCGCGCCTACGGTTTTTATCCTCTTCATCTCAATAAACATCCCAAATACGACAAGATTTAATGTAACTTCTAGTCAAAAAGTAACAACAGCAGAACATGTATTCATTTTAAGAATCAACTAACTCCCATTCACCATTTACAACTACAAAAATCCTACGACTCCATTTCAAATATAAGCCTTTCTCTGGCACTTTTAGCACAATATAGTCAAGTTAAAAAGGGTTCCTGTTACTTACAATCTCAATTAGAATAAATACATTTGCATTCTCTGCATAATTAACCTTCAGACAAAATGAAAACAAAACAATCCATTTTTTTCTCAATTCAAGAAAAACTGATATCCTCACCACGAGTTAATATTAAGCAAACAAATTATGAACCATACGCTGCCCTTTGCAAATATGAAACTCTTGTCCACCATTATTTATAACTACCTGAAGCCTACTGTTTGTTTTCAACTAAAAATTATACATTGTCATTATATCAATATATGTAGCCAAAAAAATAAAATCTGCTAATTACACATCTCAAGTATGATAAATACATTTGTGCCCTCTTTATAATTAATCTTGGGCCAAAATGAAAACAAAAACAATCCAATTTTCCTCAATTAGAGAAAACTCAAAATCCCTTTCGGAAGTTAAGATTGAGAATCAAATAATAAACTATACAATGCCATTCTCAAATTTAAAGCTCTCATTCACCATTTACGACTAGCTAAAGCCTACTATTCCTTTTCACAAAAACTATACACTGCAATTTTAGCACAACATATAGAAATCGAAAAATGGGTTTCTACTAATCAACAACGGAGCTAGGAGTCGAAAAATGAGAGGGCTGAGCATTATAGAAAATTATAAACGTGGCTAAATGATCATAGTAACACATAGTATATCAGGTCGGTTTTAAAAATTACGGGGCTGTAGCCCCCTACTATCCCTACATATCTCCGTTCAAGGTGCTAATTACACATCTCAATTACAATAAATACATTTGTGCCCACCTAATAATTAACATTGAGAGCCGAAATGAAAACAAAAATATTGAACTTTTATCTCCATTTGACTAACTATAAACTGTATACACAATGCCATTCTCAATTATAAAAAAAAAAAACTCTCATTCACCACTTACAATTAGTTTCTTTTCAAACAAAAACTATAAGCTCAAAATTAAAAAAATATAATAGTAATAATAATAAAAAAGATTCTGCAACGTGCACATCTCAATTGCATAAATAAATTTGTGCTCTCTTCATAATTAACCTTGAAACAAAATACAAAAAAAAAAAAAAATTGCAAATTTTTTCCGGATTTGAGAACAAAAGACTATCCCTTTGGAGAGCTAAGATCACGCAAAGGAAAAATAGAGATTACCGCATGAGAGAGAAAGTTATTATCGCAATCATCGAGAAGGATATTAGGGTATAAGACTTTAGTTTCTTCCATGAGGATAATCGATGGGGCTTAGAGAGAAGGAGATGACAGAGAATTTTTTTTTCTTTTTTGGATGATCTGAGAGAAACTTGATTAAGCCATCGAGGGTTTTGAGAAAGAAATCTACTTGACCAAGCAATCAAACCGCAGAGAGAGAGAGAGAGAGAGAGAAAGGGCGCACCATGCGGGGTTAATAGAGGTAGCGGGGGAAAAATAGATTCGGTGTTTTCGAACCCACCATAATTTGGTGACGTGGATTATCAAGGGTAAGGCAAAAAAAAAAAAAAAAAAAAATACTAAATGCATCACATATTTAATACATCAAATATAATATAGTTTATTGAAAAGTTACAAAATGTCATCCTTATATAAACTCACAAAATCATCTCCCTCTCTTGTATCAGTCACCCTTCTTTCTCTCTCCGACACCCTCCACCGCCACCGCACACCCTTCTATTTCTGTCTCTCTCTCCATTGCACATCGCCCACCACCACTACCATTACACCGGCCACTATGACCACTTGGAACATGGTCGTTCATCAGATGATACATTCCACTATGAGGGTATCAAATGTCACGAGCTAATGTGTCATTCAACCTCCAAATGGTCGAATGCACCTCAGTCGTACCAATGTGAGATTGAATAAATTACGTCATGATCGAAATTTATGATTTATTCAAATATATTATAACCCATTTTTACCAATTTTTTTTATAATCATAAATAAGCAAAAAATTAACTTATTTACTTATCTTTTTATGCATAATTGGTGTAATGTACTAGAACTTAAAAGTTGTATATTTGGATCCATGAGCGGGGATAATAACTCAATATTCAAGAGATGGGTTCATTTGATTTTTAATTATGTTCTAAAGACTTAAATAATAATATATTGCTAGATTTGATTGTTAAATTTTGTAAAAATTAGTGAGGCAAAAAAATGGTGAAGTGGATTTTTACAGAAGATGAATACGTAGCGAGAGAGACATGATGAAGATGAAAAGTAAAATATGGATGAATAAAATGATTAAATAAAATATGATAAAAAAAAAAGAAGAAGAAGAATACGAAGATGAACATGAAAATGAAGATGAAGAAGATGTTGAAAATGAAGTGTTAGATTGATTGGAGGGAGAGGGTATTTTAGTAATTGATTATGGTGGTACAATAGGAAATTAGTAGTGCTTAAAATAAAAATTAATTATTGCATTTAGTTTGTATTGTTCATAAAGTAAAATAATTTTCAATGGTGGGGTAACATGTTGGCTTTTAACTATTTGTGTGGTATTTTTAGAATTGCTCTAGTTATATCCCCATGTTTAAGAAATTACAGTTTGACCCATAAGGTTTACGTCCGTTGCACGCAAACCATGCTACCGGTTGACCGCAAATTCTCCTCGTATTGGAAACTTTTTCAAATAGGGTAAATGCTTTGCTCTTATATTATAACATGAATTTACTTTTGAGAAATTTTCTCACATTAGTAAACTCGCATAAATAACAATAAATCATATTCAATCATTTTCTATTAATGCTTATTGCTCTTTATAATAATATCATTAAAATTATTTTGTTCTTGAAGGATATAACAGTACCGGTTTCCAAGTAGGCCCATATTTCAATTATTAAACATAAATTTTTTCTATATCTTTTTATCCCTTCACCTACAATATCAAATTTTCTGTTTCCCCTGTATTTTAAGGTTATTTTTTGCTCCGTTTCCCTTATCCCGTTTCCACATTGAATCCATCTAAGTTCTATAATAATGTTTTGATTTTTAAGGTTCTTTAATATCTTGTTACGTGCTAAATTGATTTTGTCTGAAATTATTTGTATATGATTATCTCATCCATCATATTAACCGAACATTTTAAAATATACATGCACCAAGTAACTAACAAAATCCAATTTATTACAAGTGTAGAAGATTAAAGAATATAACTGGTAAAACCAATTTATTGCACAGCAGTAACGTGGCAGGATCATAAGACTTGCAGCTGATATTATTATATTGATCATAAGGAAAAAAATAATTACGTTGCTTTTGAAAATGACAAGCTTGTGAGCTGTTGTTAATTCAATGGAAATCTCGTGAATAAAAGGCCAACTATAAAGTTTGATAGTCCCAGCTCACGGATTTCCACTTTTAACAGTAGGCCACTTTTAGCATTCGAGCATAGCTAGAATTACTCACGGCTGGGCGACAAACTGATAGTTGCCGCGTCAACCATTATTGGATGGTGATATCACGCAATCGATTGACGTTGGCATACGTGTACTATGGTAGTCAAAACTTGCATTGCCTTGCTAGACCATTTTGGCTCCGTAAACAGAGCATACACGCTCAAAATTTCTTCGTTAAGACAGAAGACCTTCATCCACCAAATAGGCGAAAGGGTAAGTGAGTGTCTGAAAGACCTAGTCGGGGAGACATGTCAGCAGTTCAAAGGACAAGCACAAACATATCATCACCTCATCATGTCACTCACCGGTTACTCTTGCATTGCTCTTCACCAAAGATGTACATATTCACATATCGAATCAGAGAAAGAGAGATACCAATTGTTGCGCCATAATGGGCAGCACATCTCTATTCAAAATGCGCATCTGTTTGTGAAAGAGATACGGTATCTTCCTTGGCATCAAATAACAGAAATATAAATACCGATCTGCTTGTGACAACAAAGAAGGAAAAAAATGTGCCAAAAGTAATCAAAGGCACTGGAAGTCTTTATTGAATTCTTTGCGAATCAACTCAACATTCGGTTGCAAAACAAGAGTCTAAAAGATAGATATTCCTGACAGAAAAAAATTTAAATATACAGAAAAATGAAAAGACTGTTACCATCCCAACAAATAGAGCACAAAAAGAAAATTCTTTATATTGTAAAAAGATTAAAAATTTACCACTGAACAACACGGACTGATTCTCGATTGACAAATTTGCTGATCTGCAATTGCAAAGTGATCTCAATATATGCGTCAAAAAATTCAAGCCGCACTTGCCTTGCCCTTATATCGAGGATTGCTTTTATCTTTTTTACCCGTAAATGATTTTGTGAAATCTCGATTATCGCCTTTACCATGTTTCTTTCCTCTCGCTGCACCCACAGCTATGGGATCCACCAACGGACCTGACCAATTCGGCACTGGTTCTTTCGAATATGTGAATGATGAACTAAAGGGTATATCAGCAGGAACGTAGGTAGGGTCTATATGATGTGAAGCACCCAAAGGCACACCAAGAGCTCCGTCCTGATGAGGTGGTGGAAACTTCTCACTCTTGCTTTTTGCATTTGCATGGGAGATAAGGCGCCTCCGCTGCTCAGAAGGAAGTAAGAAATGTATAGAAAAAAAGTTTGCAAATAAGATGAAAATCCCAAGGTAACGTAAAAAACTGATGGCAAATGACTTATTTGTTGGTAGCTTAAGAGTAAAACAGTTCACTTTTGTCAAGTAAAAACAAATATTTGAAGTCCTTATAAGTAAATCTCCCTGCTCCAAAACGAGAATTCCCCACCCTTATTCCATTCCTTTTCACTTCCAATACTATCCTCACTCAATTACCAAAACTACAACTTGAAAAAGGGAGGAACAATAATTTATCATGGCAAAATTGAAAATAATACCATGCACTCTCTTCAACTACACATCATTATAATAGTGTCTTTTGGTATCTCAACTCTTTACAATATTAACTCTCATTTTAAATATAAAAAGCTGGTAAGTCTCCTATTACATCCTATTATTTCAAGCTAACTTTTGAGCTCAATTATCGGTTACCAATTGGAAACAAAGAATGTTAGGTTTCATTTTTGCAAACAATCTATTCTTTGAGCTACTACTATTTTTAAAAATTTTCTATTAACTAAAATGTGGTTAACATATTTTATTTAGGTTTTCACGGGAAAATATTACCTTGTATCAGATAAAATTCATTTGTAGATAAGATTGTTATTAATATGATTTCTTAACAAGAATCAAGTGACTTACCTCATGAGTTTTTCTTGATATGTGTTTGATGTCCTTTTGTATTGGTATTGCTCTATTCTGAATTCCATTGAACTCCTCATTTTATTTTGTAGATTTATGAAAAGATGATAACTATATTAAATCAATAAAAATTGGTTTTGTAGATTGTAGAAAGGGCATGACTACACTACATTGACGGAACTAATAGAATATTATGGGCACGTGTGTAAGGTTTTTGATAAGTAATTTAATTTCTAATAATATTTTTTTATCCACAAT
>MKEJ01059490.1:0-12126 GCA_001753735.1 Embelia ribes
CGGGCGAGGCTGGCGTAGGGGATCCGAACTGGCCGATTGGTAACTGGCTAGGCTAGATCTCAGCCGCGATGCCCACGTGCGCGACTTGAATGATCTGGTGAGATCCGCGATCGGTGACCAGTGACCAGACCACCGCAAGCCGGTGTGCGCGCGAGAGAGGTGACCAGTGACCAGTGATCTGCGACTGCGAAACTCGAGGTGCGACCTGCGACCGCGAGTCGCGACGCAGAGAGAAGTGCGATCTGCGACTGCGAGTCGCGACGCAGAGAGGAGTGCGATCTGAGAGAGAGAGAGAGAGAGAGAGCAGAGACGCGATCTGCGAATCTGCGATGAGAGAGAGAGACAGCAGAGACGCGAGAGAGAGATGTGATCTGAGAGTTAACCTAGAGCGAGAGAGGGCCCGATGAATGTGAGCAACTGTACAAAAAAAAAATAGATTTTATACACTTGGGATATAATTGAAAATTTAATAAAAGACCAGGGGTATTTTAGGTATTTCACATTAAAAAACAAGGGGGGTCAACTGCCCCCCCTTGACTGTATATAGCTCCGCCCCTGGATACGTGTTCTTTTCTCTCTGTCATTTTCATGGTAACTGCTAATTAGGGCTTCTTTGTTATTTCGTCTGAATCGAATTTAATTTCTTTTTGTAGGCCTGATGATACTCCCTGGGATGGAGGTTAGTGATTCTGGTTCTTCTTTTTGCAATTTAATGATTCGTTTGCTTGCAGCTTTTAAAAGTTTGCTTTATTCAATCCAATAAAAAAACTGGGTGCATCCAGCTTAAAGCTTCTAATTTTTCACATTTAAACAACGGAAATGATTAGCTTAAAAAGCTGCCACGTGCACCCAGCTTTTAATTAAAGCTTGTGCTAAAAGCTGCTTCAAAGAAGCCCTAAACTAACTGAATCTTGATTCTAGTTTCATTAGTTGCTCATTACTTTGATGTTTGTGTGAGTTTGAAATTGGATATGTTTTGTGAGGGTCTGGAGATTTGGTTTTTGGGTTGATGGTTAATTCTTTGTTTAATCTGGATGTTTTCAATCGTAATGTTGTGAACACGAGTGCAAGATTGTATTTAGTGCTTGTTTAGAAGCAGCTTTTAGGCAAAAGCTGGATTTTTTGGAGTTGAGAAAAAAGATGGGCTGATCAAACTTTTAAGCTTAAATTTTGTTTGGCCAAGTTGAGGATCCAAATGCACCACTTACTGAAATCCAAACTTAAAATAAGCCCTAGTTGTTCGCAATGCTCTTGACTTCTTCAGATAATTTTGCCATGCGTTACCTTGTGAAATCTTCTTATCATGAACTAGTTCTTCTTACTTTGTTTTCGTGATTGGTTTGGGGCCTTAGGAGTTGGGGATACTCAATTATTTTAAAGTTTCAGTATCAAACAATTGGTACTCTTTAGAGAAGAAATTCAAAAATAGTAGATGGGGCCAAAATCGAGCTCAATGATTGGATAGTTAGTCCCAAAACCTCTGAGTAAACCGTGAATTTTAAAGTTGTCTTGTTATAGGCTGCTCTGTACTTTGCTTAACTGTTGATGTTGGACTCATTTTTAGTTTGGTCTGGACCATTTTGTAGCAAAACAAACCATGAACACTTGACGGGGTGGCTTGCCTTAGTCATTACCATTGAATTCTTTTATAATTTGGATATCGGTATCTTTTTAATATTCAAATCTTGTAATGCTACTCAAGATGTTCTATTGTTTATATTTCGTTGAGCATTTACATGCTGTTGTGAGTCCAGGTACGTTTAAGCTAACTCTGCAATTTTCGGAAGATTACCCAAACAAGCCCCCAACTGTCCAATTCGTCTCAAGGATGTTCCACCCTAACAGTATGTGTTCATCCATATCATGTTTTTCTTTTCTGAACTTGAGTAAAGGACAATTTTTTTGTTTGTCCGTAGATGCATAATAGTGCTTGGTTTTCACTGTATAAAAGGTTGTTCTTAGTTCATCATCGTTGCTTATATGGGTCTATGCAATCTATCAGTCTATGCAGATGGTAGCATATGTTTGGATATCTTACAGAATCAGTGGAGTCCTATATATGATGTTGCAGCTATTCTCACTTCTATCCAGGTTTTGCTCTTGCTCTCTTTATTGATGTAAAGAAAATCAAATGAGTTATATATGTGGATATGAGGAGAGGGTGAAAGTTGTGACTTTCGATGACTTGAGGTTGAACTGGATTACCAACAGCCTGGGTTGTTCCGAGACAATTGAATTTGTGTACTCTGCCTGTGATAACAAAAGGGTCGATTATATTATTATGTGCACATCAATTGTTGGAGACACTCTTTGGAGGCTAGGAAGCCTCTAGTTGTTGTATATATGTCGGACACATGTTAGATTCAATACGTGCTTCAAAATATTGAGTCTAGGCTTCTAGCAAACGTGAAAGTTGGTCTATGTAAGATACTAATACTATATTTGATGACCACTAGAGATGCGTTAGTTTGAGCTTTTTGGATTGCATTTTACTCCCTTTCAAAGCTAAATGTGGGACAGTTTGAATTGGATTATTGTCCGGATGCTAAAATTTGTTCTAAAAGTCAATCTTTTATACACGGACATATTTGAAGTTGTGAATGGCCGAATAGACCTTTATCTTTCAGGAGCGTGTGGTTTCTTGCTGGCTCACTTTTCTCTAATTTCTTGCAAGATTTTTGCAAGAAGGGGAGAAATAATTTTCACTCTATAACATTTTTAGATTTGAGCTTCCTCACTCCACCTTTAAGTTCAGCTGAGGGACAGATGATCTTAAGCTAAGAATATAATCTTTAGACCTATGCTTGTTTCTGTTGGTCTGTCCGCATTGTAGAGTCTTTGTGGCTTGTGCAAGGTTCGCCTTGTTTGGGTGGTATTGCTTGTTGAGTAAATTGCAATATCTGTATAAGAGAATTGTGTGTTTTTATGGACCTACATGAATCCAGTTTTGGGGAAAATAAAATTGTTGGAGGCTTAACTGAACTATTTCCCCATTTGTGCAGTCACTGCTTTGCGATCCGAACCCTAACTCCCCTGCTAATTCTGAAGCAGCTCCTATGTTCAGTGAAAATAAGCGAGAATACAACCGTAAAGTTCGTGAAATCGTGGAGCAGAGCTGGACAGCCGGCTAATTCTGTAATAAATCACCACCAGCTTATGGGGCAACACGATGTAGCATAATTTGTGTGCATTTGTTTACTGTGGTTGGTTTAAGAATTTGTCTCAAGAAAAGTACTAGGAAAGAAAACCATTCATGTAAACATGTTTACGACATGGATTATCCTTATCCTGCTACTTTTACTACAACAAATAAAGCCAAATCAGGGAGTTGCGTCTTGGGACAGTGATTTATGCTTTTTAGATTGTTTAGTTGAAGTGTATTCTCAGTTTTTGTAATATTGTCATGTTATTATTTGCTGGTTAATGTAATGATACATTCAAATTTTTATTGATAAAAATTGATTTTTAGCAATGTTTCATTTTGCTTGATGCGATTTAGTACTGCATGTGGCTAATGTCACACTTTTAAATACGAGTTTTCAGCAATGTCAGAAGAAGGCTGAATATGGCCAACTAAACTTTAAAGTAACTGAAGTGCTATGTGTATGGGAGTGGAACTGTACAAAAGTAATCCAAAACTAGCAACGAAAGGTTCACATTTGTTTTTTCCTTTTAATATAATTTAAAAACAAATTTGTACAACAAAACTCAGAAAGTTCTTCCATTCTACATGTAAAAAACAATATGAACACCAAAGCAACAGAAAAACAAAAAACTCGGGAATAATAGCAAAAAAGATTACGATTTGAGGTATGTTTCTACAGGTAACACAGAACTAGCTAGTTGGTTTCGGTAATTGGGGGACCTAAGTACTCGATGGGATCCATGAGCGAGTCCAGTGGCATCTCAATCTCTTCTAACCATCCATACATTTCATCTTCTACTGCCCTTGTAATAGTAGTTTCTCCATCTGCAGTAATCACTAGTTCGTTTCAATACAAATGGAAAACTAGGCCAATCACGCAAAAATAAAAAGTTGTACACTAGCGACCTTCGTAGTTTGAAGCCCTTGAATACATAGTAAGCATGAGTTTAATAGGTTTGTCAGCTTGCCTGATTGCAACTTTTAAGCAAATAAGTTCATTTATTTTTGTTGAAGAAAAAAAATAGATGCATCTAACTTAAAACTTCCAGCTTATTTAGGCCAAAACAGCAAAAATAACTCAGCTTAAAAGCTGAGGCAACCAAATTCAGTCCAACTTTTAAGCAAATAAGCAGATAACTTGAAGCTTAAAAGCTGCTTCTTTCATTTTTCAAACATACCATCTCAAAATGCATGCATCTTTTTGACAAGAAACAAATCACACACATTGTTTACATACATGGTTAAAATTATCCAAGTCACTAGGCCTAGTGTGCAACTTTCTAAAATTGCAGTAATGGATCCTAAATGTTTATATACAAGGGTTAATCGGTGCCTGATTAATGTATTTTAGGATTCTAGAATCATAAGAAGCCTAGAAAATTGCATCTCAACTACCAATTCATGTTCCAAAAAAAAATAATAATATTATATTTCTTGTAACGCTTACTTGATAAAGCAGAATAAGGGGTGACTTTGTAGTGGGAGCAATCTCTGCCATCGTCCTTGGAATATGGAGGTCCCATCACATCGAGCACTGCACATGGCGTTATAGCTCTGAACTCATGTATATTACCCCCCGATGTTGGATATAGAACTGAGGTGTGACATGGGGCTGTGAACGTCTTGTTCGCTTTCACTTTTGCAAGCCTTGCTGCAATACCGTCTATGAGGAATCAATGACTAATAAATTCATCTCAACGTTCAATTTCCATCTATACTTTTCCTTCCTTTCTTATTTACTTTTTTGAAAAGTTGTGATTGTGTTTATTCATTGTAAGAATCAGAAGTACATTTTTAACCAAACAACATATTAGAACAGCAAAATTTTGTAGTTGGGACGTATTTCGAAAGTCTCTACATGAGACTCCATCCACTCTTTTATACATTCGTATACACACACCAAGAGAGATAAAAGAGAGTGAGACTCACGTTGAGAAGGTGAGTTGTTCAAACTTATAGGGTCCACCCAATCGTAAGATTTAATGTGCATAGTTCCCAGCAGAAGCTTGCTAAATACAGTCATTTCGGGGTGATTATGCAGGGGAATGACAGCAGTTGCCGGGAGAAAGAATAAAGACAACTGCACAAGGAAAAGCGAAAGCTGAGTTGAATTATTTAACAACCAAACAAAGAGTACAATAACAACTCAAGTTTGTCAAGCATATCTGTAGTCACTGTAAGAAAATATTGGTACATTTTGCAAAACATTCATATTACTTGTAAATCTTTAAAGTGTTGACGCATAACACATTTAAACCTCGTGACACCAAAATTTCCGTACTACCTAACAACTGAAAAGTATTCCCACGTCATATGATCTGAACAAGAATTTGAACTTACAGAAAAATTGTTGCATTGGTATATAGTAGTGCATGTAACAATTGGAGTACTTTTGACAGGGTTTTCAGGCTTGAAGAACTGCAAATCTCGGCTTAGCCCAACATCTTCGGGCATCATACCATCTATAAAAAGATAAAGACTAATTAAAACCGAAAAAAAGTTAAAAGCCAATTCTAATAAATTGGATTAACATCAAATAGTTCATATTTTTGTATGCTTTAAAAGTGGTCCCATCCCAATTAAGCACACCATTTGGTTTCTAGGGAAAGTTTTCTATCCCTGGTTATAGGACCACTTACGTTTACAACATAGGAGATATCGATTCGTTGTACTAAAAACATTCCACATAGATGTCGCATTAGACGTATAGAACACAATTCATTAATTAGCATAGCATGTTCACAAGGGCTCTCAAACCTGTACTTCTAAATGAACCCATATCCTAAATTATATATATATATATATATATGTGCGAACATGCACAAGCTTGGGTATGTAGCCAGCTTTACTCTTATTTCTAGAAAAATTGTTTCCAAGGGAAAGAACTTGTGACACAAGCCGTGGTAGAGTTGTACACAACCCTAACCTATAGAAATTCAAGTTAGGGCTTTAAACGTCACCAATATCAATTTCAGGAGACACTGAATATGGAACAACTAGGATAATTGGATGGCTGCCATGTAAACAACAATCCCATTTCCTAAATTACAGATATTAAATTTTATGGAACCCTCCCATAATTGTTTCTAACACTATTGAATCTCCAGAAAGTGCAGACCAATGTTTATACTCTACTCCATTTTTTAAATTTAGGGATTATTGTCATCCTCCATATATCAACCTCTAATAAAGAGATAGGTATAGGGACCAAAACTTAGGGAATGCAAATCTATGATCTGGTGGAAATGCGCTAATAGCAATGTGAAATGCATCTGACAATGAGACAGTGAGCATTGCTACACCAACCCTCTTAAATCACCCCGAAACCCTTACCCATAAATCACCCCAAAAGCCTTGCCCATGAAATTTATAGAAAGTATGCAAATACACAGGGAATAATGCAGGCCAGGGTGCCAAGTTTATGAACAATCCAACACTGTCACGTCAACATGTAAAATTTTTGGGTGGGAAAGGGTGAGCTTAAGCAATTCTCCGTCAACATATCTAGAAAATGACCCGAAATAAATCAAAATCGTTGGATCACATGGAAATACCAAATTTTGCTGGCCCCATTCAAGGAACACTTTCTCAGGTGGACTTTTTAACATTAGGTCATCGTAAAAACACTATTAGCCGACGAGTTACGTAACAATCTACGTCATGGTTTTCTGGGTTCACTAGCTACTAAGCACATAAATTTTTCCATATGCCAAAGCGAATCTTGATCTCATGCTATGCAGGATAGCGTTTTAGTGCTTGTAAACTAATTTTGCATTTTCCATCAAAAAATGTTTGTTGCCTGGGAAACTATATCTAGCCAATACTCCAAATTGTTGCTCAGCTTTCAAGAATACTTCGATTCTAAAACAACATAAGTGCCAAAAATCCAAAAATATCATGAACATATCCATACAAAGACACGAAGCCCCGAAAATTGGAATTATTCCCAAACAATTCCAATGAACAAACTCCCAGTCACACGTGTGCATATACAACTAATAGTAATTAAACCACTCCACGGTTTAAACTACCATCTCTTTATACAAATAATCCTATTTAGTAATAATTTCTACAAGTTTTAGTCCCTGTAAATTATAGCTTAAAGTCCAATATAACAGGTGTAGAAAATCCAGTTTCATCCGATGAAACAATCCTCCTGTAGCACTGTTCAAAAAACAAAAATCTCTGTAAAAATAAATACACGACATAAATCAACAAAATGAAGATCCAACGGGTTCATCCAACTATTAAACAAAAGATCCACAACAGCATGTAATATAAATGTGTTTGTATTATTATTATTTAGAATTATGTATCTATCCACCGCCGGTGCATCGATGTCACGCGTACCAATTCGGTGCATCGGCGGTGGTGGACAGAAACTGTAGGCTATTTTTAAACGTACCCAAAATGAGGCAGAGTTTGTGGACATCGCGCGGGGGAGGAACAATGCCGATGCCCTTGAAGACGTTCCGGCAGGAGACGAACAATCGCTGCAGCGGCTCCGGGACGGCCACCGAGGGGGGCGGCGGTGGCCCCCGCCGCCCGGGCCGGAGCTGCTGCTGCTGCTTCTTCCCGCCCCTCTTCTTGCTCTTCGTCGCCTTCACGAGACGCCTCTGCTCCACCATCGTCGTCCCCAAATTACCAAAGCTAATAAATTAAATTCGTTCCTCTGTTAGTTAGTAATAGTAAGTTTGAAAATAATGGTTATAATAATAATAATAATAAAATTTGAAGTGCAAATGAAACTAATAGGGGGGAATAGTGGTTTTATATGGGAAGGGAGGGAGGGGTTAGAAAACCATGGGCCATGAGAAGGAAAAAAAAAAACAGAGGTTTCAAAGATATTTTGTGGGATGAATGTGGTGGTGGATGCAGGGGTAAAATGGGGATTTCAGTATCTTCCCGCCCCAAGATTAGATCTCAAACTACTAGATTTAACCGTCCCTGGTTTTGGAAGATGTTCGGACATTCCACGCGGTGGGGTAGGAGTTGACTTTTATGCCCTTCCCTTTTGGAGTAAAACTAGTTTGAAAGTAGCAATTATCTGGTTTTGTTAGAGTTAAAATTATTAGTAATATAGTATACAAATTACTCCTTCCGATTATAAATAAATAATAAATCCATCGGTACATAATTTTTACTAAAGTCCAATTGTTAAATTTTCATTTTGAAATTGAATATTAATTAACAACATATTTCTACGACTTTTTACTTATGTATTGTCCTTATAAATATGTAGGGGTGATAATGATAATTTATTTTGTTTTAACAATGATTTAATGTCTAAATAATAAAATAAATAAATTTTTTTGGACATTCAAATAAAAAAAGTGGCCATCTTATTGGTAGACAAAGCCTTTATTTAATATAAATGATCTTGTTTTTTAATTTATTTCCTCCATTTCATATTCAGTGTCATTAAAGATTATTGTACAAGGATTGAAAATTTCTTTAATTATCCCCGTTGTATAGAAAAATATTAATAGTTTATCAAATTACCCTTTGTTAAAATACTCGAAAAATTAATACGTTGAGTAATTGATAGGTGTAAAATTGAAAAAAAATAATAAAACCAATATTGGCCTTCTAAAGCAATACTTAATATGAAATTTAAAAAAAAATTAAAACAATACTTAATATGAAACTGGGGGAGTAATACAGAATAAAGATAGTTTCAGAAATCACAGCTTTGAAAAAATATTTTCCTCATTGAACTGAAAGTCTCGGATTTACACCTTTTTCTAAAAAAAATTATATAGGTTCATGTCGTTTTTTTTTTTTTTTTTTAAAATTTTTTTTAAAAAAAATTTTTTTTTTTTTTTAAAACTTTATTTACAATTTTTTTTTTTTTTTTTTTTTTTTTTCAGGAGAAAACAAAACTTGTGTATAATAATATGAAAAATCTTTTAGCTCATAACATTTTCAACCAAAACATTTTAGCCCGGAGGTGAAAGGATACATGGCACAGCTGTTCTGCACGTGTATCACATGTCATTTTTTATAGGATATAAAATTTTTATGTATGAAATACATTTGTGCACATGAATCTAGATAAGATTTTTTTGAATTGATACAGCAATACTCTATTAATATGCACGGAGAATATGAGGCGAATTATAATTAATTTTATAGGATAAAAAAGTTGTCTTTTTTTTTTTTTTCTGATTGGCTTCAATAAATTTTGATTTAAAAAAAATAGTAGAATGTTTGAAAGAGTTGCAGTTTCTTATCCTTTTCTCTTATTTTCAGAAGGTTTTAACAATTCATCAAATAACTCATCTGCTTTACTTATGTCAAATTAATATTGTCTATAAGTGGTTTGTTTTGACTTTTTATTGAGATGTGATGAAGACATATTTACTAGATTGTTAACCTTTCTCAAGGTATCACAAACTAAGAAGTATCTTCGAACTATTTGGGCTACATCGATTTCAATATCAGCATCTGCATCTTGGTGGTATGTACCTACTAGTTGATACTTCTAAAACTATGGCCTCATACCTAATTGCCCTCATGAAAAAATCAAATAGGTTTCTAAACTCCATTCTTTTGAACTTCTTTTCAGGTATGTAAACATGACAACCATTTCTAAATTTTTCAAACTTTGCTATGAATTATTCTTTTACAGATTTACTAAGTTTTTTGTTTCAATTTGGCTAAATCTGCCATTGAGATTTCTAGCTCAGTTATAAAGAATTGTGCATGAAATTGATCTTCTATGTTTTGCCATGTGTTTATAGAATTTGGTGACAAGTTAATGCACCAAGTAAATGAAATCTTAGTCAGTAAACTTGGAAACAATTTCATTTTCTGAACCTGATTATTGCCTATTTCTAGGTAATGTTATTTCATCAATCCATGATGAAAATGGGTTTCTAAACATAGGTATTTCATATCTTCAAAGGATAGGCCTATACATTTCATAAACCATATCCATTATTTGTGCCCCAAGTCCTTAAGGATTAATAGGCAAACCATTTAATGGTTCTGTATTGCTATTGTTATTTTGAACTTGCGGGTTCTGCTATGGCCAAACTACTTGGAACATAGGGTTACCGTTATTATTCCTTTATGTAGGATTATAGATTTAATCACCTATTTCAGGCTCTGAGTTATAATTATAATCATAGATTATACCAGTATCAAATGCAGGATTATGGTATACTTATGTTGGATTTGCATTTTTTGTTGTTTCCTGACCATTCCTTGCTGCTTATGTCCCTTAGGATTTGACATCAAAATGGGAAACTCAAAGGCTCCAATAACCTTTTTCATCATATTTAGAAGCTTACTAATTCTTTTTGCATTTGTATCTGATATAGCATGTGCTATTTGTTGCATTAGGCTTTAAATGTTCAGGTTTCCATAATCACTAAACTGGCCAACTTAATAACAATTGTCCTGGTTATCCCTGTATATGCTCTGACCATTTTCATGGTCAATAGAGGCCTCACACCCAATATTTCTCTAAATTTCAACCTCATCTTAGGTATTATCATTTCTTCTTCATGTTGGCGCCATAATTTCAAGTTAGTTATGAGTACCCTCCTTCTAACGCCAAAAACTTGTTACTCAAAAACCTCTTTCTTTACAGGAATTCGCTTCGATGAGTGCTAGATTGGCTTGTTGAGAACTCAAAATAAGGGGGATGTGGTTCCTTACTCTAATTTCAAACTTTGTTTTATAGTGTATGTCAATTCCAAATAAAAGACTGTGAAACAAACTGAATAATAAAAGTTTCTTTTATTTTATTATTCGAATGAATTGCTTCAATTACAATCGTTGGATGTTTTAAAAGTGTCGAGATAGCTTCGATCTACTGTACTGTTATTTTTAAGACTAAATTACATCTACTCCTACATAAAGCCCGTATTGGGATGTATTTGTCTATGCCTTTTATGACTGGTCTTCTTGCTTCTATAGAGCCAATTGAGTAACTATTCTTAACTAATCTTTTGATTGTGGACCGCACGATCTAATCCAATGGTCTTCATTTGAAGTTTCTTTCTTAAATGTTTTGGCTCCGCTGCCTTGGTTGTGACAAGTGCCCCACTCTACCCATTTATTTTCACACGTTGGCATATATATTGCCATGTTGTCCATCCACTATTAGTCTTCACGTAGTGGTTATGTGTAAAATAATCCTTTCATTATGTTTAATTAATTTCTTATTTTCTTACTATTAGACAATTAATTTATTTGTTGAATAGCCCTCTTTGGTGAGTTAAATTGATCATAAGTAATATTCCCACATATTATTAAATTATGTGATTAATTAAAATCTTTATGTCAGGTCTTGAGTTTTTAATCAACCTCTTATAGATTTAATTAATTTGAAACTGATGTAAATAATACGGTTCAATTAAAACATTTATTTTTATTTTTAATAACTAAATAATTCTTTTAGAAGGCTTAATTAATTAAAAGGCGGTGTAAATGGATTCATCCAACCATTTTCTTGTTCTAGAAAAAAATTAATTTTTTTTAGTATGCAACCAAACAAACCAATAGTAATTAGGAGATATAGAAAATTCTTCATAAATGTTTGGAGATAAAATAAGTTCGCCTGTCAAATTAAACACTAATTTGAGGCTTAAAATAATTTCACAACCATCAAGGCCACTTTCAACAATAACCAACCAAAATATTATCAAAGAAGGCATATCATATAAAATAATTTACATAGGAGGCAATACACAGCTATAATATCATTCACCATAATCAGTGCTACACACAGACCTGCTTGATCCGTGGCCAAATGTTTACTAAATGGTCCGAACCAAGTTTGGATGAGCGAATAATCAAAGATTAAACATAATCGTGGAAATAATATATTGCTTTATGCATATTTTTACATTCGAAATTGTTTGATTAAAAATAAATTAATTAATTAACGGATGACAAAAAAGAAAAACAAAAATACAAAAAAAGTCATAATAAGACTCATGTTGCATTGTGGTGCGTCCACATGGCAACAT